>QRFJ01004372.1:0-21732 GCA_006176705.1 Cocos nucifera | reverse complement strand
ATCATGAGAATCAAGTCCTGAAAGCCCATGGCCATGGCAGAGTGAAATAATAGAAAGAGTTTCTATTTAGATTTTCACATTGGACTCGAATCGAATGATTATATCATATGACGGAGACTAGGGTTTGACGAGTTTACCTTAACCCTAATCTGATCGGGGCTCAAGATAGAAGAACTTAATCACACAGGTAGCTGCACCAAGAGGTTCGCATTCAGCTCTGATGGGTTGCCACCATATACTGCTAGGTGTCACTGGTGGATTTTGGGAGCAATTAGAATGATTTAAATGATCGATCATTCTAGCTGTTCGAATCAGAAGAGTTCTGATCCATCGAAAGGAGTTTCGATGATGTCTATGATAGAGATCATGACATATCCCATTACCATACAGAACTGAACCTAACTGGGTCACACAAACAAGGGTTTGAATCTAGTGATCATCAATTGAACTGATCTAGTTCAATTGATCTGAATGAGATTCAATTAGGTTCAAGGAAATCGTGCTAGCACTCGATTGAACCTAACGTTCTTCTTTTACTATCATAAATAAGTTGTCCTGAACTGAGCCAAAGGAGTTTGTGCTCAATCAGAGGCCTTCATATGGTCTGACTGGAGGTTGTCCAAGTCAGAATAGGTTGTCTTATTTGTAAGACATTACCTGCCATTTTTGGTCACCTGCCATTTCTTGTTCTTTGACTTTGGTCAAAAGTCTACCTTTGACTGGTCAAACGTTGACCATTGACCTTTGACTTTTGACCACATGTCATGCACCTATTGGAGAGCTGGTGGGGGCCTGTCCCCCTGCCAGAACCTGGCAAGGAGAAGGGCGCACGCCAAGGGTGGCGTGAGCCCAAGTAGGAGGCGCCTAGGAGTCCTTGTTGGACAAGGACTCCACCTCCCTTTTGGATTCCAATCAGAGTTCTACTAAGAATCCAGTTTGACTGGTCTTAGGCACCCTCTAAGGAGGAATCCAGGGGTCTCTATTCCAACCAATCAGATTTAGATCTGATTTCACAAAGGGTTGTGATTGGTTGAGAGGAAGAGGAGTTGGATCACGCTTAGTCTATAAATAAGACCCTGCGCCCAACTCAGATTCTAAGTGAATGCAATTCAATTGAGAAACCCCACACCCCAAGGCTGCCTCTCCCCTCCTTCTCCATGCCATAGCTTCTTCTCCCCTTGCTCTCCACGTCCAAAAGGTGTTTTGGACTTTGGTTGGTGCAATTCAGATCAAGGAAAGGCGATCAAAAGCAAGAAGGCTGCGCTGCTGCAAAAGGACGACTGCAGATCTTCAAAAAAGTTTTGAAGATCCTCTAGATCAGATCCAGATCTAATTTTTGGAGGCATGATAGAGAAGAAGAGAATCTCCAGATCCAATCCGAGTGGATACCGGTAGAGGCCAGGCGCTTGCGTGGCTAGATCCAGAACCTTCCGCTGCAATCAGGATCATCTATAGGGTAATAGGATTACCCAAATCAGGTAAATTAAATTTGATTTAATTTATCTTATTTTATTTTATTTATTAAAATAATAAGAATTAGATCTGAAATATATCAAGATCTGATTGGGATCAAGAGAAAAATTTTTGAAATATATCTCTTGATCTGATCAGATTTGGACGAACCTGGACCGAGAAATCAGGATTTCTCTTCACATACCCTCTTCGATTACCATCTGGTTTAGACTTAGTTTTGAAAGACTGTTATTATGTGTTGCAGCTAGTAGAAATTTGATTTCTATTTCATACTTAGTACTAGAAGGCTATGTGATTACCTTCTTTAAGGACCATTGTAACATTCTTTATGAAAGAAATAAAATTGCAAATGGTTTCTTATTAATGATCTTTATCAGCTACATATTGATGTATCTGTTCTAACTATCGAGCAAAACGTGAATGCCAAATGACCTAGGGATAGTCCAAATGATAGGTATCTATGGCACCTGAGATTAGGTCATATAGCAGAAGATAGGATCAACAAATTGGAGAAAAATGGGCTATTGAGTCCGTTGACTTTTGAGTCATATCCAACTTGTGAATCTTGTCTTCAAGGCAAAATAACTAAACTTTCTTTTGTAGGACATGGAAAAAGGGCCACAGATCTCCTAGCCCTAGTACATACTAATGTATGCGGCCCATTTGATGTACCGGCTAGAGGCAATTTTGTCTACTTCATTATCTTTATCGGTGATCTGTCTAGGTATGGGTATGTGTATCTCATGAAACATAAGTCTGAAGCTTTTAAAAAGTTCAAAGAATTCAGACATGAAGTAGAAAAACTAACTAAAAAATTCATTAAGATTCTTCGATCAGATCAAGGAGGTGAATACCTTAGCCGAAAATTCCTAGACTATCTCAAGAAAAATGGTATAGTCTCTCAATGGACTCCACTAGGAACACCTCAACTCAACAGGATTTCAGAACGGAGAAATCGGACTCTATTGAATATGGACCAATCCATGATGAGCTTCACAGACCTCCCTGATTTTCTTTGGAAACATTCATTGTTAAATTTAATTTATCTACTGAATAGGATTCCCTCTAAAACCATTCCTACTACACCGTATGAGATATGGCATGGTAAGAAATCAAGTCTGAGTCATCTCAGAATTTGGGGTTGCCCGGCGCATGTCAAAAGACAACAAGCGGATAAGCTAGAGTTTAGGTCCTTCAGAGCTTGATTCATAGGATATCCTAAAGAGTCATTAGGATACTATTTGTACTTTCAGAAGACCATAATGTGATTGTGAGTCGACATACCATCTTTCTTGAAAAATAATTTATTCAAGACAGCGGCATTGGAAAGCAGATCAAGCTTGATGAGAAAGTCTCATAAGTACAACGAGCCAAGGATCAATTGGAACCCCAAGTTGAGCCAATAAGAACACTACCTCCTCCACCTCATAGATTGGAAAGTATTTTTCATCCCCCTGAAAGATACTTAGGTATTATTTCAGAGGAAGTAGAGAAAATGTTCCTCGTAGATAATGGTGCTCATGGTGATGATCCCAAAACCTACAACGAGGCGATATCAGATATCGACTCCAAGAAATGGCAAGAGACAATGCAGTCAAAAATTGACTCGATGCACTTTAATCAAGTCTGGATCTTGGTAGATCCACCAAAAGATATAGTACCTATTGGGGGTAAAATGGATCTTCAAGAGAAAGATTGGTGAAGATGAAAATGTGGAGACATTCAAGGCTAGACTAGTGGCTAAAGGTTATAGTCAATGCGACAGCATTGACTATCAGGATACCTTTTCCCCAGTTGCTATGCTAAAATCCATCCGCACATTACTTGCCATTGCAGCCTATTTCGATTATGAAATATGGAAAAAGGATATGAAAATGACGTTCTTGAACGAATATCTTGAGGAAGATATCTATATGGAATAGTCGCTAGGTTTCACATCCAGTGATACTGATCACAAGGTTTGCAAGCTGCAAAGATCCATATATGGACTTAAGCAAGCATCTCGGAGCTGGAACACTCGTTTCAATGATGGGATCAAAAAGTTTGATTTCATCAAAAATGAAGAGAAACCATGTGTCTTCAAAAAGGTCAGTAGAGCGCTGTTGTCTTCCTCAAACTATACGTGGATGACATCCTCCTTATTGGAAATGATATTCCCATGTTGACGACAGTCAAAATATGGTTGTCCAAGGAATTCTCCATGAAAGACCTAGGTGAAGCATTCTTTATTCTAGGAATTAAGGTCTATAGGGATAGATCGAATAGGATGCTAGGACTTTCACAAAAGATGTACATAGAGGAAGTACTAAAGAGGTTTAGTATGGAAAACTCTAAAAGGGGATTAATACCCTTCAGACATGGTATTCATCTTTCCAAGAAGATGTGCCCTAGCACACCTGAGAAAATAGAATGCATGAGCAAGATCCCTTATGCTTCTGCAATAGAGAGCCTCATGTATGCCATGCTATGTACACGACCTGATATAGCCTATGCTATGAGTGTCACAAGCAGATATCAGTCAAATCCAAGTGAAGAACACTGGACTTCTATGAAATGTATCCTTATGTACTTGTGAAGAACTAAGGATATGATGTTGGTCTTTGGTAACGAAGAACTCCAAGTCTAGGGATACACAGACTCGGATTTCATGTTCGATATAGATGATCGAAAGTCGACATCTCGGAGTCTGTTTGTGTGCAATGGTGGTGCTGTCAGCTGAAAGAGTTTCAAGCAAACTGTGATAGCAGATTCCACCATGGAAGCAGAATATATCGCTGCATCAGAGGCTACAAAGGAAGCATTCTGGTATAAGAAGTTTGCTACAGAAATCAAAGTAATGCCATCAGATGCAATTCCTCTATACTGCGATAATAATGGTGCCATAGCCCTTGCTAAGGAGCCGAGGTCTCATTAGAAATTCAAGCACATTGAGCAGTGATACCACCTCATCCACGATTACCTCAAGAAGGATTATGTCAAGGTCAAAAGAGTTGACTCCACAGACAATGTGGCAGACCCACTTACAAAGCCGTTGGGCCAGCAGAAGATCGAAGCCCACCTTGAGAAGATGGGACTTAGATTTGTAGCCAATTGGCTTTAGGACAAGTGGGAGATTGTTAGATATATGTGCCCTAGAAGCCAGAATTGGCTGACATTTGTAATACACTTCTAAGGGCAAAATTATAATTTTGACTATTATCAATAAAATGGGTTATTTTCTATCACATATGTGTATTTAGTGTCTGTGATACATCCTTTGAGTTAATGGTAATGATAATTCATATTTTCAAGAGTTGAAAATTTAAGACATGAATAATCATTATTAACTCATAAAATGCTTCCGACCATAGGATCATCATGAGGATGGTGATTGATCCGGAAGGTTGGTGTACAATCGCTTCTCTTTAGTAGATGAGTCTTGAGTCTACGGTGTGGAGACATCCGGAGCGAGAGTACAGATACTCGTTAGAGAACGAGGGCACTGAGCGTGACCACCTCGAGTAGTCATTAGGAAGTCTACCTTCTCATCAATGA
This sequence comes from Cocos nucifera, assembly GCA_006176705.1. NCBI lineage: Eukaryota > Viridiplantae > Streptophyta > Magnoliopsida > Arecales > Arecaceae > Cocos > Cocos nucifera. The sequence goes on along the minus strand of QRFJ01004372.1, from coordinate 16,725 downwards.
CTGACTCGATGCTGCAGTAGTGTGTCTGGTTCTTTGACCTGAGGTGCATCGACAGTTCACCTTGAGGGTGTTATAGTTTGACTACACCATTACTCGATCTCCTAGCCATATGGAACCCTGAGGTGTATGTTGGCTATAGCATGTTCATTGTAGGAACTGGATAGCATCAAGATGGAATCTATCTACCTCGGTGGTAGAGGAGCAGCCCTATGATGATCATGAGAATCAAGTCCAAAAGCCCATGGCCATGGCAGAGTGAAATAATAGAAAGAGTTTCTATTTAGATTTTCACATCGGACTTGAATCGAATGATTACATCATATGACAGAGACTAGGGTTTGACGAGTTCACCTTAACCCTAATCTGATCGGGGCTCAAGATAGAAGAACTTAATCACATAGGTAGCTGCACCAAGAGGTTCGCATTCAGCTCTGATGGGTTGCCACCATATACTGCTAGGTGTCACTGGTGGATTTTGGGAGCAATTAGAATGATTTAGATGATCGATCATTCTAGCTGTTCGAATCAGAAGAGTTCTGATCCATCGAAAGGATGATGATGATCATGACATATCATTAATACAAGGGTTTGAATCTGGTGATCATCAATTGAACTGATCCAGTTCAATTGATCTGAATGAGATTCAATTAGGTTCAAGAAAATCGTGCTAGCACTCGATTGAACCTAACGTTCTTCTTTTACTATCATAAATAAGTTGTCCTGACTGAGCCAAAGGAGTTTGTGCTCAATCAGAGGCCTTCATATGGTCTGACTGGAGGTTGTCCAAGTCAGAAAAGGTTGTCTTATTTTGTAAGACATAATACCTGCCATTTTTGGTCACCTGCCATTTCTCGTCCTTTGACTTTGGTCAAAAGTTGACCTTTGACTGGTCAAATATTGACCATTGACACTTTGACTTCTGTCCACATGTCACGCACCTATTGGAGAGCTGGTGGGGCTTGTCCCCCTGCCAGAACCTGGCAAGGAGGAGGGCGCATGCCACCCTTGGCGTGTGCCCAAGCTGGAGGCGCCCAGGAGTCCCTGTTGGATAGGGACTCCATCTTCTTTTTGGATTCTGATTAGACTTCTCCTAAGAACCAAGTTTGACTGATCTTAGGTGCCATCTAAGGAGGAATCCAAGGGACTCTATTCCCACCAATCAGATTTAGATCTAATTTCATAAAGAATTGTGATTGGTTGGGAAGAAGAGGAGTTAGATCATGCATAGTCTATAAATAAAATCCTACACCCACTCAAAAAGCATCTGAAAATTCCCACGCCCCAAGGCTGCCTCTCATCTCCTCCACGCCAAGTCCATCTTCTCCCTCTCCTCTCCACGCCCAAAAGAGTTTGGGATCCAAGTTGGTGCAATCCAGATGAGAGAAAGGCAATAGAAAGCTAGAAGGCTGCGCTGCTGCAAAGGATAACTGCTAATCTTCAAAAGATGTTTTAAAGATCCTCCAAATCAGATTCAGATCTGATTTTTGGAGACGTGATAGAGAAGAAGAGGATCTCCAGTTTCAGCCTGAGTAGATACCGATAGAGGCCAGGCACTTGCATGGCTAGATCCAGAACCTTCTGCTGCTTATAGGATCATCAACGGATAATAGGATTACCCTACATCAAGATAAATTAAATTTGATTTAATTTATCTAAATTTATTTTAATTATTAAAATAATAAAAATCAGATCTAAAACATCTCAGATCTGATCTAGATCAAAGAGAAAAAAATTTGAAATATATCTCTTGATCCGATCAGATCTAAACGAACCTGGTTCGAAAAATCAGGATTTTCCTTCAACCGTAGAAGCCGATTCTGTCACTGAGTCCCTCGAGGCTAACCACTCATGCTGCACTGTTAAGCCTACCACTGCACCTCGAACACCATCGCTGCCCCTTCGAACCCTCCGCACTCCACAGACCCCTTCGAAGCCATCTCAGATACCTCCACAATCCACAGGCACCTCCAAAATCTAAGAGCTCATCCAACTCTTCTGAATCCAATGACTAAACCCTAGAGAATTCTACCCTAGTCCTTCTCTTCTGCCCCTACAGCAGCCATCGCTTTAGTTGCACCCAGAGAACCATCCTCCACCTGAACCATGATTCTTCCTATTGCCCCTATAGAAGAAACCTAATCCATGATACTTCTAGCTACCTGAGACCTCCTGGCACTCTCTGAGATCTCCTATCTCTCCCTAAGACCTACACCCGATCTCTCTGAGATACAACTAATGCTCTCTACTGAGATACACTCCTCGGCTGCTACACCATCGAGCTTCTCTCAGCCCTTGTGCCTCTAGGATAGCGCTCCTGCAACACTCTAGTGCTCCCTAACTTATCTCTGCGCTGTTCTACAGTCATCTAGTCCTAACCTGCTGGACCTTCATGGATCATCCATCTCCATCATCCCCAAGGCTCCGTAAATCCATACTCTAGTCAAACCACTGAATACATCTTCGACTACTTCCCCACCTTCCTGATACCAAAGGATGTATAGTCACTTCTTCAGCCTTCCTTCGACCATTATCCCTTGAAAAATCTCTCTTCAACAGCCCTACACTGCCCATCTTGCTAAACAATCCTGATGCTCTCTACTAAGATACCTCCCTCGGTTGCTGCATCGCCGAGCCTCTCTCAGTCCTGCATCTTCAGGGAAGTGCTACTGTAGCACTCCAGCACTTCCTACCTGTCACATAACCATCATACACCTCGACCTTTCCATGAAGATCGATGAGCAAATCATGCACCAAATCCTTCCATCCTGAGAAAATCTCTTCTCGTTAAATCTCTCAACCTCCACCTTCAATCCACTGCTCCTGGTTGGCCAAACTACAGCAATAACAAAGATAGATTTGAGACATACCGTGGAATCATTGTGTAGATTTTTGATTTCACCTTGTACGACTTCTCCTTCCCTTCCATGCACCATCAGGCTCTGATACCATATGTAAGCATACTAACTGGCATCACCTTTCCCTAATACCAATTGATATTCCATGATATCGCTCGAACGCCAATCATCCTTGGCATCATAAGCCTCAATACCATATTGCGGAAGCCCCTAATCTTTAGCATGGATTTGAAGGAACCTATGACGTTCTCTATGGGCAGCAAACCACCGATCCTCCACCTGAATCTATGATGGGGCGCCTCCCTCCTTGGGCTTGAGGGAGATGCCCCTCTTCTTTAGGGTTTCTTCAAAAATCCTAGGGTGGAAACTTTAGAAAGAAGAGAAGAAGAGAGTTGAGGGAGAAAAGGTCTTTATGCCACAGTGTGTTAAAACCCTAATACAACCTATGTTTTTATACATAGCCATTAGTCCTGACCAAAAAACTCTCCAGCTAATCTAATACATGAAAGCACTCACCGAGCCCATGTACACCCATGTCTCTCATGCTCTCATCTTCTGGATCTAGATCCGATCCATACATGAATTAGCCACCTTAAGACATCTCAAATCAGGCCTTAAGACTCTTAGGATCAACTCAGACCCTAACCCAAAACAGATCCTCAAGTAACTCTGCCCGTGCACTGAGTCGGCTCAGTCTCAACACTGAGCCGGCTAAGTTCCACTGGGTCAGCTCAGTCTAAAATTGAGCCGGCCCAGTTCTGTGCCGTGTCAGCAGTCCCGAACGCGCAGCTCTCTATTTTGCCTGTGCACTGAGACTTAGCCGATCCAGTTTTGGACTGAGCCGGTTAATCTGTAGAAAATCTTCTTTCTACAGTCTTGACTCTCCGGCTTTAGTTCCTTGCTTCACCTTTTGTCGTAGGTCTCCGAAGTACCAACCAAGCTCCTAAAATTTCTACCCTCTGACTCCTCCCATGGCCTTTTAAGACTTGAGAGTACCATAAATCCTCAAACTAGTCTTCGGCATCTTTGAATTCTCCAAATAAAGAAAAATAAAAATAAAATAAAAAATAGAAGAAGAAGAGAAGAGAGAGAGAAAGAGGTTTGGAGGGTCTGTTTTACCCCAGGGGCTCTCCTCAAGTTTCTAGCATAACAGCCTTTAAATAGGGAGAGAACAGGTTTTTTAGAATTATTTTTGGGGTCCAAATCTGCGTTTGGATATCCAACTTTCTGAAAACTTCTGGCCGTCGGATGCTTGTTTGGATGTTTTTGGGCTGTTAGTTTGCGCGGTAGGAGCGCTGGAGAATTCCTGATTGAACCGGGAGTTGTGTCTGTCATTGGATCTTCAGATCAGACCACTGGGTGCCGTCTGATCGCACCAGGGATCGCTGAAGGGATGCCGAACAAAACCAGAAACTGCCCGTTACCGTTAGATGCCGATCGGGATGGTTCTCCTCTGCATGATCACGCAAAAACAACTAAAGCCCCACCGTGTGCTGCGTAAAGTCTTGGTCTATCACTACAGTAAGCCAGCATTCATACGCCGTGATGATTTCTGGCGTGTGCGTGACGTCAGCAACTGGGCCGGGCTAGTTTTAGTTTCGCGCACGGTTTGGTTGGCTAAACCGGCTGAGCCGGCTTGGTGCTGAAGGCGCAGTCAGTTGGTTAGGCGCCAGGGCCACGGTTTGGTCTGAGCCAGCCAGTTCGGACTGAACTGGCTGATTTTTTTTTTTTAATTTTATTTTTTCTTTGTTCAAACTTTCGGCATCCATAATAATTCTAATTTAGCTCCAATTTATACGAAATTTAATTCGTTAGAACTCATAAATCGAGCTCTTCGCATTGATAGACTTTTTTCTTACAAAATATTAATAAAAATATTAATTATTATTTAATTTAATATTTTTATTTAGTATTTTATAATAATTATCACATCCTCAAGTTGAGTTTTACTCTTTCTCGAGTAAAGAAAAAAAAAGAAATATGTACCAATTTGATAAAATATAAAAGTTTCTTCAGCTCATCCTAAAGTTAGTTGATACCTAGTTAGAGATTTAAGAAATACGTCATGGGATTATTAATTTCATCCCAAATAATGGTTAAGTGAAGAATATAAAATTTAAGAGCTTTTTTTTTATCAATTCTTCATCTTTATTCGTTAAATTCTCTATCTTTAGTATGGACTGGTGTTTTTCTTTTTTTAATTTAATTTTATTTTTTTACCACTAGTGCAATGTTTTAATCTCTTAAGCTTTCTATCTGATCCTTGTAGCGAGCTTTGGACCAGTGACTCTCAAATCAGTTGACTTTAAGACATTAAATATAGAACACCCCTCGGATTTACTAGTTCGAGTCAAATAGGCTACAGGTTAAAACAAACAATATAACAAGCTTCTTGACATTGCTCACTTTTTGACGTGAATAACATTGCTTACTTAAGCAATAGGATCTGATTACTCGATGGAAGACCAATGTTTAGAACTTACTTTTTATTTTTTTTTTAAAAAAAAAAATTTAATTTTTTTTTAATTTTTTTTTTCACTCATACTCATATAAAGTAGATTCTTTATCGAATATAGGCTGGAAGAAGATTTTTAGAATCACTCAAAAATTTGCCTGTTCTAGACTTGACCATTTATTTGATTTTCTTAGTAATTGGATCCTTAGTATTTCAAAAATTTTCTAGACTATTAATCAATCATCAATTAAATGCCTGAAAATTTTTAAATTAGTATGAAATCATGTATATAAGACTAATTAATACCATACTTGAGGTCTTTAAAATTTTTATTTATCCTTCCCCCCAATCTAATTTCCATTGTCCTCAATGGAGAAAAGAAAAAGAGTATGATAAATGACAATAAAAATAACAAGAAAAGAGTTTACCTGGTTTAATATATTTCTGCTCTCGGTCTGGGTTTATTTGTATTCTTTGTCAGCATGGGTTTGTAGTTCTCTCCCCAACTTAGTCCTAAAGAAAAGATAAGCTAAATTTTTAAAAAAAAATATTAAATGCAAAAACCTAGGTTGCCTCCCAGTAAGCACTAAGTTTAACGTCTTCAACTGGATCCTAAGAAGGAGTTTTAGGTAAAATTAATTTTAATGCATCCTTCATGGTTCCAAAAAGATAAGGTCAATTAGGAGGCCTTGTCATCATGGTAGAAAATCATTCATGGAATGCTTTTCGATGATTAAGTATAGCCCTAATCAATAAAGTATTAGGAACAAGCATGTTATACCATAGTCTACAACTATCATATTTATTGTGATTAGAGAGAGATTATGTTTATTGGACCGAAATCAGGGATGGTAGTTTTTGAGTTTCTTCAATTATAACTTGATCTACCTAACTTCCTTTCTCAGGCATAATATCTAGGCATCAATTCTTCTTGATCCATAGTATGGCACTTTTTTCAAATTAATTTCAAATTTGCTTCCATACATCATTTTAGTGTTGTAGATAAATTTTGAAGGCCATCCTCAAAAGTACTGTCGAATATCGAAAAATCATTTATAAAATTGTTATCCCTTATTTCGGTAATATCTCAATCAATAGCTTCTTTATGCACTTTTAGAACTCCTATAAATTGATCTTCCTGGGTAAGTATCATCAATAGAGTATCAGTAGGTTTATCAGGTAGTAGCTTCAATTCTTGATAAGTTGGTAGTTCTAACAACGATGCTATTGGTGAGCTAGGTGGTGGCTCAAAATTTTCTATCCATAGTGGGATGGTTTTAGGGTAGGGTGTATCTTTTTGGTTATTAATTTTTGTATTATATCCATCTTCATCAAAATCATCCACCTCATAATGAGCTCTATAAGGATTTAACGATTTCTGGCAAAGATCTATGGATGAAGCTTCCTCTGGTATGTTGTACACTTGTGGTTCTTAGGAAGTCTCTACTAAATCCATCATCTTATCAGTTTGTCCATCCCCACTAAAAGGATTGGGTGATTATAAGGCACTTAGGGATGGGTCCATATATAAGTAAGGTGATGGAATTGGATCGTCCCATTGTTCTTGATTCTTTTGATATTTTTCTTTAATTATATGATCTAATAGGATCTTTTTAGTGTTGCGAGATTGTTCTATGACCTTTTCTTCCTTGAGAGTTATACTTGATTGTTCAGAAAAAGTTATAGGGATATCAAAATTTCTAATCATATATGGTCCCTCAGGTTCACTTTTGGATTGATTAGGCAACTCACTTTTACTAAAAGCCATGGCTAATTGATCTGACTGTATTTTCAGACAAGTAATGACTTGGGAGTTTGAATTTATCAGTTAGTTCGTGGTCTGTATAAAATTATTAAGAGTAGTTGTTAGAGAGTTAGGCCTTTTGTCATCTAGAGTATTCAATGATTGATTGGTAAATTCTAACTCGTCTACTGCTTGCCGAATTCTCTCCTAAAAAATTGACTTATTGTTATTTAAAAAAAATTGATATTGTGGGTAGGGCGTAGTATAAGGTGCATCCATGAATGTGGGTCTTTGTGGCACCAGGGTAATCACTGATTGTGATTGCCATGAAAAATTTAATTGAGCCCCCTATCCTTGATTATAGATATTATAGTATGAATTATTTTTTGGTCTGTAGGCCATTTGGATTTGATCTTGATAATTATGCTCATACGTATACTCAGAAAATTGGTTTGAGCTGAAGGAAAAATCTAGTTTTTTGGATCTGATTCGTTCAGATCTGATTGGATCAAGAGAGATATTTCAAAAAAAAAATTTTTAAATCCAGATTAGATTTGAGACTTTCTAGATCTGATATTATTTATCTAATAAAAAATAAAATAAAAAATAAATTAAATTTAATTTAATTTACCTTGTTGAGGATAATCTGATTTCCCTGTGATGATCCTGATGTCTGCCTAAGGTTCTAAATCTAGCCACGCAAGTGACTAGCCTTTATCGGTATCTACTTGGGTAGGATCTGAAGATCTTCTCTTTCTTTATCACCTCTCTAAAAATTAGATCTGGATCTAATTTTGAAGATCTTTAAAACTATTTTTGAAGATGTGAGTTGTCTCTTGCAGCAGTGCTGCCTTCTTCCATTTTCTGTCGCCTTTCTCTTGCTTGGATCACACCAAACTGAAGCCCAAAAATTCTTGGGCGTGGGTAGGAGAGAGAAGACTTGAAGATGGCATGGAGGAAGGAGAGGGGCAGCCTTGTGGCATGGGCAATGGATCAAGCTTCTTTGATCTTGGTGCAAACAAGGTTTTTGTAGACCCTGTTGCGCCATGCAGTGCCATATCATCCCGACTAATCACGATCTTTTGTGCAATCAGATCTAAATCTGATTGATAAAATAATATCATCTGATCCATTTAGATGAGAGCTCCTTTGAATCATCCTTAGATGGCACCAAGACTGGTCAAAGATAAGTCTTTGGCACCACCTAGGTAGAAATTCCGAAGCAATTGGAGTCCCATCTATATGGGACTCCAGATGCTTTATCCATGGGCGCACGCCTCTCTAGGCATGTGCCCCTTATCCATCTACTTTTTAGTAGGTGGACTGATCCAAAAATTCTCTCCTATGGATGCATGACACATGGGCAAAAGTCTAAGTGTCAAAAGTCAACATTTGAGCAAATATCTGAAACAGGATTTAGCAAGTGATGGAAAATGGCAAGTATTGTCTCAAATTTATCTCATAAATTAAGACAATCCTTTTCTGACCTGAACAAACTCCAGTCAGACCAAGTAAAGGTATCTGAGTGAGCCTAAATATATTTGGCTCAGTCGAGACAACTTTTAATGATAATTAAAGAAGAACATTAGGCTCAATCGTGTGCTAGCACAATTTTCTTGAACCTAATTGAATCTTATTCAAATCAATTGAACTGGGTTAGTCTAATTGATGATATCCAGATCAAAACCCTTATTTGTGTGATCCAGTTAGATTCAATTTCATATGGTAATGAGATATATCACGATCTATATCATCGACATCATCGAAATACCTTCAAATGGATCAAAACTTATCTGATTCAAACAACTAGTATGATTGATCATCTAAATCATTCTAATTGCTCTCAAAATCCACCAATGACACCTAGCAGCATATGGTGGCAATCCATCAGAACTGAAAATGAACCTCTTGGTGTAGTTACCTGTGTGATTAAGTTCTTCTATCTTGAGCTTCGAAAGGATTAGGGTTAAGGTAATCTCGTCAAACCCTAATATCCATCATATGATTAATCATTCGATTCAAGTCTAATGTAAAAATCTTCATAGAAATACTTTCTGTTATTTCACTCTGCCATAGCCATGGGCTTATGGACTTGATTCTCATGATCATCATAGGGCTTCTCTTCATCTATCGAGGTAGATAGATTCTCTATTGGTGCAATCCAATTCCTACAATGAATATGCTATAGCCAACATACACCTCAGGGTTCTGATTGGCTAGGAGATCGAGTCATGATGTAGTCAAACTATAACATCCTCAAGGTGAACTGCTGATGTACCTCAGGTCAAAGAATCAAATACACAACTATAGTTTTAAGCCAGTCATTGAGAGACTATGCCATTTTTCTTGAGATAGTTCAAAAATTTTGGACTAAGGTATTCACCTTTTTGATCTGATTGAAGAACCTTAATGAATTTTTCAGTTTGCTTTTTTACTTCATGTTTGAATTTCTTAAACTTTTTAAAAGCTTCAGACTTATGTCTCATAAGATATACATACCCATACCTAGATAAATCATCGATAAAGATTATAAAGTAGACAAAGTTGCCTCTAGCTGGCACATCAAATGGGCCACATACATCAGTATGTGTTAGATATATGTGCCCTAGAAGCCAGAATTGGCTGACACTTGTAATACACTTCTAGGGGCAAAATTGTAATTTTGACTATAATTAATGAAATGGGTTATTTTCTATCACACATGTGTATTTAGTGTCTGTGATACATCCTTTGAGTTAATGGTAATGATAATTCATATTTTCAAGAGTTGAAAATTTAAGACATGAATAATCATTATTAACTCATAAACAGCTCCCGACCATAGAATCATCACGAGGATGGTGATTGATCCGGAAGGTTGGTGTACGATCGCTTCTCTTTAGTAGATGAGTCTTGAGTCTACGGTGTGGAGAAACCGAAGCGAGAGTACAGGTACTCGTTAGAGAACGAGGGCACTGAGCGTGACCACCTCGAGTAGTCATTAGGAAGTCTACCTTCTCGTCAATGACTAACTCGATGCTGCAGTAGTGTCTGGTTCTTTGACCTGAGATGCATCGGCAGTTCACCTTGAGGGTGTTATAGTTTGACTACACCATTACTCGGTCTCCTAGCCATATGGAACCCTGAGGTGTATGTTGGCTATGACATGTTCATTGTAGGAACTGGATTGCATCAAGATGGAATCTATCTACCTCTGGTGGTAAAGGAGTAAGCCCTATGATGATCATGGAATCAAGTCCAGAAATCCATGGCCATGGTAGAGTGAAATAATAGAAAGAGTTTCTATTATAGAGTTTCACATTGGACTCGAATCGAATGATTACATCATATGACAGAGACTAGGGTTTGACGAGTTCACCTTAACCCTAATCTGATCGGGGCTCAAGATAGAAGCACTGAATCACACAGGTAGCTGCACCAAGAGGTCACATTCAGCTCTGATGGGTTGCCACCATATACTGCTAGGTGTCACTGGTGGATTTTGGGAGCAATTAGAATGATTTAGATGATCGATCATTCTAGCTGTTCGAATCAGAAGAGTTCTGATCCATCGAAAGGTGTTTTCGATGATGTCTATGATAGAGATCATACATATCCCATTACCATACAGAACTGAACCTAACTGGGTCACACAAACAAGGGTTTGAATCTGGTGATCATCAATTGAACTGATCTAGTTCAATTGATCTGAATGAGATTCAATTAGGTTCAAGGAAATCGTGCTAGCACTTGATTGAACCTAACGTTCTTCTTTTACTATCACAAATAAGTTGTCCTGACTGAGCCAAAGGAGTTTGTGCTCAATCAGAGGCCTTCATATGGTCTGACTGGAGGTTGTCCAAGTCAGAATAGGTTGTCTTATTTGTAAGATATTACCTGCCATTTTTGGTCACCTGCCATTTCTTGTTCTTTGACTTTGGTCAAAAGTCTACCTTTGATTGGTCAAACGTTGACCATTCACCCTTTGACTTTTGACCACATGTCATGCACCTATTGGAGAGCTGGTGGGGGCCTGTCCCCCTACCAGAACCTAGCAAGGAGAAGGGCGCACGCCAAGGGTGGCGTGAGCCCAAGCAGGAGGCGCCTAGGAGTCCTTGTTGGACAAGGACTCCACCTCCCTTTTAGATTCCAATCAGAGTTCTACTAAGAATCCAGTTTGACTGGTCTTAGGCGCCCTCTAAGGAGGAATCCAGGGGTCTCTATTCCAACCAATCAGATTTAGATCTGATTTCATAAAGGGTTATGATTGGTTGAGAGGAAGAGGAGTTGGATCACAAGAGGTCTATAAATAAGACCCTGCGCCCAACCCTAATTCCAAGTAAGAGTAAATGCTATTAGACACGCCCCAAGGATGCCTCTCCCCTCCTTCTCCATGCCATAGTCTCTTCTCCCCTTGCTCTCCACGTCCAAAAGTGTTTTGGATTTAGGTTGGTGCGATTCAGATCAAGGAAAGGCGATCAAAATCAAGACGGCTGTGCTGCTGCAAAAGGACGACTGCAGATCTTCAAAAGAGTTTTGAAGATCCTCCAGATCAGATCCAGATCTGATTTTTGGAGGTGTGATAGAGAAGAAGAGGATCTTCAGATCCAATCCGAGTGGATACCGGTAGAGGCCAGGCGCTTGCATGGCTAAGATCCAGAACCTTCCGCTGCAATCAGGATCATCTACAAGGTAATAGGATTACCCAAATCAGGTAAATTGATTTTGATTTAATTTATCTTATTTTATTTTAATTATTAAAATAATAAGAATCAGATCTAAAATATATCAAGATCTGATTGAGATTAAGAGAAAATTTTTGAAATATATCTCTTGATCTAATCAGATCTGGACGAACCTGGACCGAGAAATCAGGATTTTCCTTCAACTGGTATCAGAGCCATGGTTCTAAAATTATTTAGATCTGATTTTAATTTTATTTTAATTAGAAAATAAATTGATTTTAGATGTCACATGAGATGTGATCATATCTAAAATCAGAAAAATTAAAATTAAATGATTTGGATCTAAGAACATGAAGATATGCATGACTAGTTCTAGAATAGAATAGTTCTATAGAATAGTTTTGCATGTCTTTGATTTAATCTGATTAAATCATATTTTAGATCTTCTTATTTACTGTTTTTTGATATTATAAGTGTTATAATAACATCTGATAAAACAACAAAAAAATTATTTAATTTAAATATCATATGAGATATGATAGATCATGACTAAGACTAGTTGTAGAATAGTTCTACATAATTGTCTAGATTAGAATTTATTTTGATTAGATCAATTTAAATCTAATTTTTCAGATTATTATGTGAATAATTTAGATCTGAAAATATGCATGATTTGATACATGAGATGTATGCAAAATATGCCTTGATTAGATATAAATTTGTATATGAGATATATGATATAGATCTATAACTGTTTTGTAGATTTACATGTTCCTGATTAAGGCGTTCCTCTTTGGCCGTCCGGTCATAAGAATGAAGAAGGGTTTGAAGGCCCTCTCTTCCCATTCGATGGGTGTTCTTATGACGTGTAGGGGTGCTGCGTGTTCGTCGTTAATCAGAAACCCAAAACTTACTTTCTGCAAAACCCTAGAATCCTGAAAACCCTAGGATTTATTGTGCATATTTTGTTTATGAACCTAACATATTAAAGAATTAAGTTTATGGAATATTAATTAGGTCTAAAATTGAGAATTTCAGATCTAAGACATATTCATAATACTGGGTTCAGGCTTGGGTAGCTCAATTAGGTCTAAGCGGTTGATCAAACCGAATCAAGAGTTGGTTAGATGGGATCAACAATGCTTAAATTGACCAGCCTAATAGGATTAAGTCTGGGTCAAGATCGAGTCACGATCAAGCAAGACCTAATTAGGCTCAGTGGTTAGAGTCTGGATTGTAGGCTAACCCAATTGGTTCTGACTCAACAATTTGGTGTCTAAGGTAAGTTTGGCACAGACGACCGACTGGTTTTTAATTGGAAGCTACTCGACCTAAATGCGTTCTTGTGCGAGTTAACGGCATATTCCTTCCACCGGTCTCACTTACCTGGCCATATCTGTTGACACAGTTCTGATCTGAGGTGGTCAATAATCCGAGCTGACCCATGCCACTAGGTTAGTCATAATTGTTATGACTAAGCCAAGTCTAGTTTAATGAGACCTAAATCAATTCTCCCTAAGAAAAGATTAAGTCCGAGGTCTTCCACCATTGTAGACGTGCGGGCCCTTTCCGGGGTTGATTGTTCTCGGCTGGATACAGTGGCTCAGTTGCACCGGGAAGACGCAACCATGTCTATTAGGCATTGGATGCTTTGGGCTGGAGGATGAGTTGGGCTCAATATTCCGGATATGGTGAGAGACCCAATTAGAAACCCAGTCTATGCAAATGGTGGGTCTGACTTAACTAAGGAGTGGATCAATATTCCGAATACGGTGAGATTCATGAATTAGAGACCAAGTTTGGGTGCACCATGATTAGAGAATCATTGATCAAGAGTTGTTCACTCATTGGCTAACCCATCACCAATAACTGTTAGGTGAGGTGATGAGTCAGTTGGTGAGACCGCACCACCCACTAGAAATCATCAATCGCGAAGATTTCGCATCTCTACAGAGGGAGTGTAGGATCCGAGAAAAATAGTGGAGCTAATTTGTTTAAAAATAAAATCCCTAAACAAATTGGCAAGTCAAAATTATAATATCTAACTAGAATCTTTGACTCTCTACAGAAAAATGTTCTGCGTCCAACCCACTGGCACGTATCCTAGACACACATAGACTGACTGGACCCAATTATAAAGATTGGCTCAGAAACTACAAAATTGTTTTGGGTTCAGAGAAGTTAACACATGTTTTGGACCAGGACCCTCCCACCTTACCAGCTCGTCCATCCACTGAACAGAGAGCGTTTCTGGAAAAATGGATTAACGAAGATAATAAGGCCAGATACTACATGTTGGGCTCGATGTCTGATGAGCTCCAGCGCCAACATGAAGATATCGGGACTGCTCGCAAAATGTGGCTCACCTACAGGAGATGTTTGGTGAACAAGAGTCGCACAGCCAAATATCAAAGTCACAAAAATGACTTTTTAAGGCTAAGATGCGTGATGGGCAGTCAGTCCAAGATCACTGTCTGATAATGATCAAGGACATGGAAGAGCTTGAGAAGCTCGGTGTGAGTTGGACTTGGACTTGCAGAACGATATTATTCTGCAATCCTTGACTGATGCATTGGGCTAATTCCATCATGAATTACCACATGCATAAACTTCAAAAATTTCCTTGGCCGAGTTGATGAATATGCTGGTTACCGCTGAGCTTTTTATGAAAGGTTCTAAAGGCTCAGTTCTTGCTATGGAACGGACTTCTTCGCAAAGAAAAGTCTTATGGAAAGAAAAAAGAAGTCTGTGAAAAAGCAAAAGGTAGAAGGATCAAAGAAGAAGAAGGCAGAACCAAAGAAAAAGGCCGATGGCAAAGGAAGTGTTTCCATTGCAACAGCGACGGGCCATTGGAAGCGGAACTGCCCTACTTACCTGGCCACCCTAAAGAACAAGAAGGAAGGTCCTTCTGGAGGTATGCTCGTTATTGAGTCTAACCTTACGGTTTCTTCTGCATCCAGTTGGGTGCTTTGACTCTGGTTCTAGTGCTCATCTGTGCACTTTATGCAGGGTCTTGAGGATAGTAGGAGGCTGAGGATAGAGACATGATCCTACGCATCGGTAATGGAGCAAAGAGTTGCTGTAGTAGCCGTGGGAACATACCCTCTGCGATTACCATCTGGTTTAGACTTAGTTTTAAAAGACTGTTATTATGTGCCTGCAGCTAGCAGAAATTTGATTTCTGTTTCATGCTTAGCACAAGAAGGTATGTGATCACCTTCTTTAAGGACCATTGTAAACATTCTTTATGAAAGAAATAAAATTGCAAATGTTTCCTTGTTAATGGTCTTTATCAGTTGCATATTTGATGTACTATTTTAACTATCGAGCAAAACGTGAATGCCAAACGACCTAGGGATAGTCCCAAACGACAGATATCTATGGCACTGAGATTAGGTCATATAGCAGAAGATAGGATTAACAAATTGGAGAAAAATGGCTATTGAGTCCATTGACTTTTGAGTCATATCCAACTTGTGAATCTTGTCTTCAAGGCAAAATGACTAAACTCCCTTTTGTTGGACATGGGGAGAGGGCCACAGATCTCCTTGCCCTAGTAACAACTGAATGTGTGTGCGGCCCATTCGATGTGCCGGCTAGAGTAATTTTGTCTACTTCATTACCTTTACTGATTGATCTGTCTAGGTATGGGTATGTGTATCTTATGAGACACAAGTCTAAGCTTTTGAAAAGTTCAAAGAATTCAGACATGAAGTAGAAAAACAAACTGAAAAAATCCATTAAGGTTCTTCGATCAGATCGAGGAGGTGAATACCTTAGCCGGGAATTCTAGACTATCTTACAGGAAAATGGCATAGTCTCTCAATGGACTCCACCAGGAACATCTCAACTCAACCCGGGGTTTCAGAACGGAGAAATCGACTCTATTGGATATGGTTCGATCAATGTGAGCTTCACAGACCTCCTGATTTCCATTTGGGGACATTCATTATTAACTTCAATCTATTTAACTGAATAGGGTTCCTCTAAAACCATTCCTACCACACCGTATGAGATATGGCACGGTAAAGAAATCAAGTCTGAGTCATCTCAGAATTTGGGGTTGTCCGGCTTATGTCAAAAGACAACAAGTGGACAAGTTAGAGTTTAGGTCCTTTAGAGCTCGATTCATAGGATATCTTAAAGAAGTCATTAGGAATACTATTTCTACATTCCAGAAGACCACAATGTGATTGTGAGTCGACATGCCAATTTTCTGAAAAATAGTTTATTCAAGATAGTGGCGTTGGAAAGCAGATTAAGCTTGATGAGAAAGTCTCACAAAGCAGAACGAGCTAAGGACCCAAGTGGAACCAAATCAGTTTGAGCCAATAAGAACACTAACTCCTCCACCTCGTATGATCGGAAAGAGTTTCCCATCCCCCTGAAAGATACTTAGTATTATTTCAGAGGATGTAGAGAGGAATGTTCCTCATAGGTATGGTGCTCACTGGTGATGATCCAAAACCTCAACGAGGCGATACTCAGATATCGACTCCGAGAAATGGCTTGGGCAATGAAGTCAGAAATTGATCTGCGATCAACATCAACACAGTCTGACCTTGTAGATCCACCAGAAGGTATAGTACCTATTGGGTGTAAATGGATCTTCAAGAGAAAGATTGGTGCAGATGGGAATGTGGAGACATTCAAGGCTAGACTGGTGCAAAAGGTTATAGTCAACGTGAAGGCATTGACTATCAGGATACCTTTTCCCGGTAGCTATGCTAAAATCAATCCACACATTGCTTGCCGTTGCAGCCTATTTCGATTATGAAAATATGGCAAATGGACGTGAAAACGGCATTCTAAATGGATATCTTGGGGAAGATATCTATATGGAACAGCCGTAAGGTTTCACATCCAGTTGATATCGATCACAAGGTTTTTGCAAGCTGCAAAGGTCCATATATGGACTTAATCAAGCATCTCGGAGCTGGAACACTCGTTTCAATGATGTGATCAAAAAGTTTGGTTTCATCAAAAACGAAGAGGAACCATGTGTTT
>QRFJ01004371.1:22664-110855 GCA_006176705.1 Cocos nucifera | reverse complement strand
GATCCCGGCTTACCTATGCCTCCTCGCACCTTAATTCCTGCATGCCTGCCCCTGTCTCGATCTTGTATGGTAGCCCTCTTCATTATGAGTGTTAGCGATAGCTAATACCATCAATAATTTTTTTTATTTAAATTATTTTAATTAAGTATTATTATATATTAAAAATTATTTTAAATATACATTAATTTATACAAGATTTGGGTCTTGACAATGAGAGTGCTCAAACCAAGTGAAGGTTTGGGTGTGCCTTGCATTCTTCGATCTTGGCATACAGCATGCTAAATCGAGGGAAGGTACGGATAGCATTACAAACATCAATCCGAGACGTGCCCTATGTGCTCTGGTCTCGACATGCAGCATGCTCGAATTGAGGGAAGGTTCTAGTAGGATTGTAAACACTGATCCGAGATGTGCCCTATGCGTTCCTATCTCGACGTGCAGAGGGATCAAACCAAGGAATGGTTCGGGCTGCAAATACAAGTTTGAGACATGCCCTGCATGCTTTTGTCTCAGCATGCAGCATGCTAGAAAAGAGGGAAGGTTTGAGCAGCATTGCAAATATCGACTCGAGATGTGCCCTATGCGCTCTGATCTTAGCATGCAACATGCTCAAACCGAGGGAAGGTTCGAACAGCATTGCAAACACCATTCTAAGATGTGTCCTATGCATTTTGATCCCGGCATGCAGAGGGCTCGAACTAAGAAAAAGTTTGGGCTGCAAATATAAGGCCGAGATGTGCCCTACTTGTTAAATGTGTGCCCTAAAAGCCATATTGGCTGATACTTATTAAATACTTTCTAAGGATATTTTCATAATTTTGACTTAAAATTAATCAAAGGATTATTTATTCTATCACACTAAATATTAAAGTGTCTATGATACATCGATTGAGTTAACAGGCATGATAATATATATTCTCAAGAGTTGAGAATTTAAGATATGTGTTATCATAATTAACTCATAAATTTCTTCCGATTGTAGGATCATCATAAGGATGGTGATCAATCTGAAAGATCGATGTATGATCACTTTCTTACGATAGAAGAGTCTTGCATCTACAGTATAGAGATACCAAAGTGAGAGTATAGGTACTTACTGAGAACAAGGGCACTGAGCAAGACCACCTCGAGCAGTCATAAGGGAGCCTACCTTCTCGTTAATGACTAGCTCGATGCTACAGCGTATGTCTTGTTCTTTGACTTGAGGTGCATCAGTAGTTCACCTTGAGGGCGTTATAGTTTGACTACATGATAACTCGATCCCCTAGCAATTTGGAATCTTATGGTGCATGTTGGCTATAGCATATTCACTGTAGAAATTGGATCGCACCAAGATGAGATCTATCAACCTCGGTAGAAGAGTGTGAAGCAAAATCCTGATTTTTCAAACCAGGTTCATTCAGATTTGATCGGATCAAGAGATATATTTGAAATTTTTTTTTTTTATCCAAATTAGATCTAAAATGCTTCAAATCTGATTCTTATTATTCTAATAATAAAAATAAAATCTAAATAAATTAAATCAAATTTAATTTATCTTGATGTAGGATAATCCTTATATCTCTCTTTTGAGGCTCAGGGATATGGCCATGAATGGGAGAATTGGGGAGAGTGAGAGCTTGTGCCCGTTGGCTTGGGGAGGTGGGAGGTGGTCTAGGGTTCAAGGAGGAGGTCGGATGCAGCCAGGGGAGACGGTCGAGGGAGAGAGGGGGTGGCGGGTGAACAATGGGCCAAGGGTTTAGGGAAGGAGGTAAGAGGTAGTGGGGAGAGAGAGAGGGTGATGGGTGAACCAAAGGATCGGGGTTTTAGGGAGGCAGGAGGTGGTCGAAGATTCAGGGAAGGAGGTAGGAGGCAGCCGAGGAAGGCTACTTTGGGGAGAGAGGGGGAGGCAGGGGATCAAAATGATGGGGGAGAGGAGGGTGGCAGGTGAATCGAATGGCCAGGGGTTCGAGGAGACAAGAGATGGCTGGGGGTTCAAGGAAGGAGGTAGGAGGCGGCTGAGGGAGAGAGGGGATGGTGGAGGAATCAATGGGTGGTGGAGAGGATGGTGGCTATGAGGGATAAAAATGAAGGAGAGCAAGGGAGGGGGTGGTTGGAAAATGAGGATGCAATGGATGGTGAGGTAGGGAAAATG
Source organism: Cocos nucifera (assembly GCA_006176705.1). NCBI lineage: Eukaryota > Viridiplantae > Streptophyta > Magnoliopsida > Arecales > Arecaceae > Cocos > Cocos nucifera. The sequence continues at coordinate 108,721 of QRFJ01004371.1, read as the reverse complement.
AGGGGGTGGTGGATGATGGCATGTGGGAAAATGAGGGCTCATGGTGCGGTGGGCAAAATCGAGGCTGGAAGATTATTAGCGATGACTAATTCCATCGCTAATAATCATTTACCATCGCTAATATACAAAAAATTATTAGCAATGGTAGATTCCAATGATAATAGTCTTCCTATCACTAATAATTATATAGTAAAAATAATACTTTTATATTATTAGCGATGGTACTCATGCCATCACTAAAACCACTGCTAATATAATTTTTTGATTAATTTTTTTTGTCCACCTAAGTTATTTTTTGGATGGTTAAAAATAAATATTTAATTTTATTAAATTTTTAGACTTAATTAATTTATAAATCAACTCCTAATTAATTTAAATTAGATTTAATTTAATTAGGCTTAACTTAATTTGATGCTAAATGGGTTTTAATATTTCGCATAAAACTTGAATTCAAAGTCTAGTTGAATTAGATTTGACATGATTTCGAATTGGATTTGAATTAGATTTGAATTAGATTCGAATCGAATTTAAATTAAAAATTATTTTCTTATAATTGATTTAAGTCATAATAAATTTAATTAGACTTGACTTAATTTGTATGTAATTGGATTTTACAATCTAATTAGGATTTGGATTCAAAGTCTAATTAAATTAGGTTAGATATGATATTTTGAATTGGATTCGAATTGAGTTCTAATTGCATTTGGATTGAACCTAAATTAAAATCCATTTTCTCCTAATTGATTTTAATTAGATTAAATTTAATTAGGCTTAACTTAATATTAAGATAATTGGGTTTTACTATCCATGTAAGGCTTGGATTTTAAAGTCTAATTGAATTAGGATTGATAGGTTTTCTAATTGGATTCGAATCAGACTCGAATTAGATTTAAATTGAACCTAAGTTAAAAATTAGTTTCTTCTAATTAATTTAAATTAATTTAATTTGATTAATTTTGACATAATTTAAGGCCAATTGGGCTTTACAATCTATGTCGGATTTGGACTCGAAGCCTAATTGAATTAAGTTTGACAGGATTTCAAATTAGATTCGAATCTAGATTGAATTCGATTCAAATCAAACCTAAATTAAAAACTATTTTTTTAATTAATTTAAATTAGATTAAATTTAATTAGGTTTGGCTTAATTTAAAGATAGTTAGATTTTATTATAAAAGTCGGACTTGATTTAAAAATCTAATTGAATTTGAATTGACAGGATTTCAAACTAAATTTGAATTGAACCCAAACTAAAAATTAATTTCTTCTAATTGATTTAAATTAGATTTAATTTAATTAATCTTGATCTAATTTGAAGTTAATTAAATTTTATAATCTAAATAGGATTTAGATTCAAAGCCTAATTTAATTAGGTTTGGCAGAATTTTGAACTGAATTTGAATTGAACCCAAATTGGAAACCAATTTCTTCTAATTGATTCAAATTACATTTGTTGGAATTTGAAGCCTCGAATTTGATCCATAGTAGAGGAGAATATATTTACAAGCAGTTGAGTTTGTTAGATGTGTACTCTATAAGCCAGATTGGCCGACACGTGTTTAATACTTTTGAGGGGTATTTTCATAATTTTGATTTGAAATTAGTTAAAGGGTTATTTATTCTATCACATTGTATGTTAAGGTATCTGTGATACATCCATTTAGTTAATAGGCAGATTAACATATATTCTCAAGAGTTAAGAATTTAAGACATGTATTATCATAATTAACTCATAAACTGCTTTCGATCGTAGGATCATTACGAGGATGGTAATCGATCTAGAAGATCAGTGTATGATCGCTTTCTTAGGATAGATGAGTTTTGAGTCTATGATATAGAGACACTAGAATGAGAGTATAGGTACTCATTATAGAACAAGGGTATTGGGAGTGACCACCTCAAGCAGTCATTAAAAAGTCTACCTACTCGTTAATGACTAGCTTGATACTGTAGTTGTGTGTCTGGTTCCTTGATCTGAGGTACATCGATAGTTCACCTTGTGGAAGTTATAGTTTGACACACCATAACTCGATCTCCTAGCCATTCAGAATCCTAAGGTGTATGCTGGCTATAGCATGTTCAATGTAGGAATTGGATTGCACCAAGATGGGATCTATCAACCTCAATAGAGGAATCCTATGATGATCATAAGATCGAGTCCTAAAAGCTATGGCCATAGTAGTATAAACATAATAAAAAGAGTTTCTATTAGGGTTTCACATCGGACTCGAATCGAATAATTCACCCATATGATGGGTGTTGGGTTTGACGAGTTCACCTTAGCCCTAATTCCATTGGAGCTCATGATAGAAGAACCTAATCAGACAAGTAGCTGCACCGAGAAGTTCGCTATTCGATTCTGATGGGATGCCACCATATATTTCTAGATATGACTGGTGGATTTTAAGATCAATTAGAATTATCTTGATGATCGATGATTCTAATTGGATGAATTGGAAGAGTTCTGATCTATTGAAAGGTATTTTGATGATATCAATGATGGAGATCATGACATATCTCATTATCATTTGGAACTAAACATAACTGGATCACATAAATAAGAGTTTGGGTCTGAATGTCATCAATTGAGCTAACCCAGTTTGATTGATTTGAATTAGATCCAATTAGGTTCAAGAAAATCGTGCTAGTACACGATTGAGCCTAACATTCTCCTTCCGTAGTCTTTCTGGTTTATCTCGACTAAGTCAAATTGGATTTGGCTCATTCAAAAGTCTTGTATGGGTTTTTTCTAGTCTAACTGAAACTTGTCCAGATCAGAAAAATATTGTTCTAACTTGATCTAGGCTTGTCCTAATCCATTGGATGGAAATAGGACAAGACATACTAATTTCTAGAACTATTTGGACAAGGCCCATCAGAGAATGCTGTAGGGATTTGTTTTGATCTGACTGGACTTTGTTAGATGTGTGCCCTAGAAGCCAGATTGGTTGTCACTTGTAATATACTTCTAAGGATAATTTTATAATTTTGACTTAATAAATGGATTATTTTCTATCATAGTGTGTATTTAAACGTGTTTGTGATACATCCTTTGAGTTAATGGTAATGACAATTCATATTTTCAAGAGTTAAAAATTTAAGACATGAATTTTCATAATTAACTCATAAATTGCTCCCGATCGTAGGATCATCACGAGGATGGTGATTAATCTAAAAGGTTGGTGTATGATCACTTTCTTAGGATAAACATGTCTTGAGTCTATGGTGTGGAGACATGGGAGCGAGAGTATAGGTACTCATTAGATAATAAGGGCATTGAGCGTGACCACCTCAAGTAGTCATAAGAAAGTCTACCTTCTTGTCGATGACTGACTCGATGCTACAATGGTGTATCTGGTTCTTTGACCTAAGGTGCATCGATAGTTCACATTGAGGGTGTTATAGTTTGACTACACATAACTCAGTCTCCTAGCCATTCGGAATCCTAAGGTGTATATTGGCTATAGCATATCATTGTAGGAATTGGATTGCACCAATAGGAGATCTATCTACCTCGGTAGTGAGGAGTAGCCCTATGATAATCATGAGATTGAGTTCATAAGCCCATGGCCATGGCAAAGTGAAGATGATAGAAAGAATTTCTATTAGGATTTCACATTGGACTCGAATTGAATGATTAATTTATATGACGAACATTGGATTTGATGAGTTCACCTTAACCCTAATCCTATCGAGGCTCAAGATAGAAGAACCCAATCACACAGATAACTATACCAAGAGGTTCGCTTTTAGTTCTGACTGGTTGCCACCATATACTGCTAGGTGTCACTGATGGATTTTGGAAGCAATTAGGATGGTTTTGATTATCAATCATTCTAATTGTATGAATCAAAAAAGTTCTGATCCATCGAAAGGTGCTTCGATGATGTCCATGTTAGAGATCGTGACATGTCTCATTACCATATAGAATTAAATCTAACTAGATCACATAAATAAGAGTTTGGGTTTGGATGTCATCAATTGAGCTAAGCTAGTTTGATTGATTCGGATTAGATCCAATCAGGTTCAAGGTAATCATGCTAGCACATGATTGAGCCTAACTTTCTCCTTCTGAAATCTTTCTGATACATTTCAATCAATTCAAATTTGATTTGACTCATTCATGTATTCTGAAAAGGTTTATTTTTTATCTAACTGAAATAAGTCTAGGTTAGATTATTTATAGAAATTAAATCCATTCATAGTCAAATTGGACTAGGGTCAAAAGTTGACCTATTTGAGAGAATTGAGGATCACTTGATTAGATGCTTCTAAAAACATTTTTAGAAATTATTTTGATCTAATTTTTTGATATATAATATAGCACTATGCATTGGGTCTACCAAATTTTATGATTTTTGGAGTTGTCTAGACTAATTTATGATAGAGTTCGATTTGGATCAAACTCTTAAGAGAACAATCCTAGGTGTAGTGGACTCTTCCTTATCTACTCATGCCAACACCTTTTTGAATCATTTTTGGCAAAAAAAATAAATGAGATCTGGTTGTTTTTCATGGAGAATAGATCCTAGAGTCCTAATGATAAAATAAATGAGTTATTTTGGTCAAAAGAGACTCTAAGTAGGCGTTGGACATAAAAGGCTTTCTCACATCAAAGTGCATGCAATGTAAGAAATAATTTTTCATGCCCAAAATCTGCCATCCCTAATTTTCTATGCCCCCTCTATCCTTTCTCTTCTTCTCTTCTATAAGCCTAAAAAGTTAGGCATAAATTTGAGAAGAAGATCCAAGGTTTTTGTCACAATATTTAGGATCCACACGATGGTGTTCGTGTGACGGATGGGCTGCCCTCAGAAATAGTTTTGATGGTTCTTTGAATCAAATCCAAATTTGATTTTAAGCGAAAAGGTTCATGAGAAGAAGACCTTCAGATACTGCCTAAGTGGATATCGGTAGAGGCCAGGCACGTGCGTGGCTCCTTCTAGAACCTCAAGAATCAATAGGATCATTGTCGGATAATTAGATTACCCAATCAAGTAGTTTAAATTAAATCTAATTTAATTTTAATTTTTAATTTTTAATATTAGATCACCGTGATTAGATCTGAGAACTCTTAGATTTGATCAGATCATTTAAAAATTTTTAGAGAAATCTTCCTTAGATCTGATTAGATCTGCACGATCCTACGGCGAAAAATAATATTTTTTCTTCAACTAGTATCAGAGTTGCGTTAGCAGTTCATCAAACCTACCTTAGATCTAATTTTATTTTTATTTATGATTTAATATTAAAAGATTTTAGATGTCACATCAGATATGATTAGATTTAAAATTAAAATATTAAAAATTAAATAATTTAGATCTAATACGTATGACATGCATGACTAGACTAGGTATAGAATAGTTCTATGTGTAGTCCAGTATGGTCATGTATTTAATTTGATTAAGAAAATTTTAGATCTATTTAATTTTTATTTTTTTGATATTATAATTATTATAATCAGATCAAAAAAATAAAAAATAAAATTTTTAATTTTTGATTTATTCATATGAGATATGAAAGATGCATGCTTTAACTAGTCATAGAATAGTTCTATATGATGTCTAGAATAGTTTTGATTTTGATATGATCAAATTTAAAATTTTATTTTTTAAATTTAATATGGGATATTTTAGATCTAAAAGTATGCATATTGATGATACATAAGATGTATGCAAGACATGTATTAGTTAGATCTTTTTATATGTGATATATGATCTAACTAGTTTTGTAGTAAAAAATTATATTTTTGATTAAGGAGTTCCCCATGGCCGTCCAATCATAAGAATAAAGTAGGATTTAAAGACCCTCTCCTCCCATTCGATAGGATATTCTTATGGCATGTAGGGGTGCTTCGCATTCGTCCTTAATCAGAAATCAAAATTTATTTTTCTATAAAACTCTAGATCCTAAAATCCTAGAATTTCTATTACATATTTTATTCATGAATCAAAAACTTAATTAAGAATTAAGATTATAAAATTAATTAGATCTAAAATTATGAATTTTTAGATCTAAGACATATTCATAAAATTGAATTCAGATTTAGGTAGCTTAATTAGGTCTAGCAGTTGATCAAACCGAATCAAGAGTTGGTTAGGTAGGATCAAAGAAAGCTTAGATTTAATCAGCCTAATAGGATTATGTCTAGGTCAAGATCGAATCATATTGAGATGTTACTCGATCAAATCAAGATCTAATTTGGCTCCACGGTTCGAGCCTGGATTATAGGTTAATCTAATTGATTCTGATTCGATAATTTGGTGCCTAAAGTAAGTTTTGTAGATACGATCGATTGATTTTTAATTAAGAGCTACTCAACTTGAACGCGCTCTTATCGAGTTAATGGTATATTTCTTCCACTGATCTCACTTGATCATTTGTGTCAATCCAGTTTTGATTTAAGATGGCTAACAATTTGAGCCAACCCATACCACAAGGTTAGTCATAATTGTTATGACTAAGTCTAGTTAAGTTTAAAGAGATCTAAATTAAATCTTCCTAAGAAAATATTAAGTCTAAGGTCTTCAACCATTATAGATATGCAGACCCTTTTTGGGGTTGATTGTTCTCAGTTGGATACAGTGGTTCAATTGCATTGAAAAGATGCAACCACATCTATTAGGAAATGGATGCTATGGGTTGGAGGATGGATTGTGCTCAATATTTTGGATATGGTGAGGGACCTAATTAGAAATCCTATCTATGCAAATGGTGGGTCTGACTTAATTAAGAAGTGGATTAATATTCCAAACATGGTGAGATTCATGAATTAGAGACAAAGTTAGGATGCACCATGATTGGAGTATCATTGGATAAGAGTTATCCGCTCATCAGTTGATTCATCATCAGTAACTATTAGATGAGGTGGTGAGTCAGTTGGTGAATTTTTTCTGCATCTAGTTGGGTGTTTGACTCTAGTTCTAGTGCTCACTTGTGCACTTCTATGCAAAATCTTAAGGATAGCAAGAGGCTGAGGGATGGTGAAATTATCCTACGCATCAAAAATGGAGCAAGAGTTGCTACAGTGGTCGTGGGAACCTACCTTCTATGATTACCATCAGGATTAGACTTAGTACTTAGGGATTATTTTTATGTGCCTACAGTAAGCAGAAATTTGATTTCTATTTCATGTTTAGCCTAGGAAGGCTATGTAATTAGTTTTCTTAAGGACTATTATAATATTCTTTATGAAAGAAATAAAATTGCAAGTAGTTTTCTTATAAATGATCTCTATCAGTGATATATTGATATTTCAATTTTTAATATCAAGCAAAATATGAATGCCATAGGATCAAAGTGACCTAGAAATAGTCTAAATGATAGTTATCTTTAGCACCTTATGCTAGGTCATATAGCTGAAGATAGGGTTAACAAATTGAAAAAATCCGGACTATTGAGTTCATTGAATGGAGAAATCAGATCCTATTAGATATGGTTCGATCCATGATGAGCTTCATGGACCTTCCTAAGTTTCTTTGGAGACATAGTGAATGGCATGGCAAGAAACTAAGTTTGAGTCATCTCATAATTTGGCATGGTCCGGCCCATGTCAAGAGATAGCAGGCGAACAAAATAGAGTCTAGATCCTTTAGAGCTTGATTTATTGGATATCATAAAGAGTCATTAGGATATTTTTTCTATCTCCCAAAAGATCACAATGTGATTATGAGTTGACACACCATCTTTCTTGAAAAGTAGTTTATTCAAGATGATGGCATCGAAAGATAGATTAGGCTCGAGGAGAAAGTCTTCCAAGAGCCACGAGCCAAGAAACCAATGGAATCCAATCAGATTGAGCCAGTCCAATCACTACCTCTTCCACCTCGTAGATCAAAATTGATTTTCCATCCCCCTAAAAGATACTTTGGTACTATTTCAAAGGATATAGAGAAAATATTCCTCACAAGAAAAGGGATTCATGGTGACGATCTTAAAACCTATGATGAGGTGATATCAAATATCAACTTCGAAAAATGGTTAGAGGCAATGAAGTTAGAGATTAACTCAACATGCTTGAACCAAGTCTAGACCTTAGTAGATCCACCTAAAAGTATAGTACCTATTAGGTGTAAATAGATCTTCAAGAGAAAGATAGGTGCCGATGGGAATGTAGAGACATTTAAAGCAAGGCTCGTAGAAAAAGGGTATAGTCAATGCAAAGGCATTGACTATCAGGATACTTTTTTGCTAGTAGCCATGCTCAAATCCATCCACACATTGCTTGCTATTGTAGCCTAATTTGATTATGAAATATGGCAGATGGACGTGAAAATAGCATTCTTAAATGGGTATCATAAGGAAGACATCTATATGGAACAACTACTAGATTTCACATCCACTGATACTGATCTCAAGGTCTGCAAGCTGCAAAGATCCATATGTGGACTTAAGCAAGCATCTCGGAGTTGGAATGCTCGTTTCAATGATGTGATCAAATCATTTGGATTCATCAAGAATGATGAGTCCTATGTTTTCAAAAAGGTCAGTGGGAGCGCTGTTGTCTTTCTCATACTGTACGTGGATGACATCCTCCTAATTGGAAATGATATTTTCATATTGACTATAGTCAAAATGTGGTTGTCTAAAGAATTCTCCATGAAAGACTTAGGAGAGGCATCATTTATTCTAGGAATTAAGGTCTATAGAGATAGACCAAATAGGATGTTGGGTCTCTCATAGAAAATGTACATAGATAAGGTGCTAAAGAGGTTTAGCATGGAAAATTTCAAGTGGGGATTGGTGCCCTTCAGACATGGCATTCATCTCTCCAAGAAGATGTGTCCCAACACACTTAAGAAGATTGAATGCATGAGCAAGATCCCTTATGCTTCAGCAATAGAAAGCCTCATGTATGCCATGCTATGTACACGATTAGATATTGCCCATGCTGTGAGTGTTACGAACAGGTATCAGTTAAATCTTGGTGAAGAGCACTGGATTTCTGTTAAATATATCCTTAAGTACTTGAGAAGGACTAAGGATATGTTTCTAGTCTTTGATAATGGAGAACTCTAGGTTCAGGGGTATACAGACTTGGATTTTATGTCGATATAGATGATCGAAAGTCGACATCTAGAAGTCTATTTGTGTGCAATGATGGTGCTGTCAGCTAGAAGAGTTTCAAGCAGACGGTGATAGTAGAATCTACCATGGAAGTAGAGTACATCACCATATCGGAAGCTACAAAGGAGGCATTCTGGTATAAGAAGTTCACCACAGAGCTTAGAGTGATGCCATCAGATTCTATCCTTCTATACTAGGATAATAATGGCACCATTGTCCTAGCTAAGGAGCCAAGGTCTCACCAAAAATTTAAGTACATCGAGCGGCAATACCACCTCATCTACGATTATCTCGAAAAGAGATACGTCAAGGTCAAGAGAGTCGATACTATAGATAATGTGGCTGACATGCTGGCAAAGTCATTGAGCCAGCAGAAAATCGAAGCCCACCTTAAGAAGATGGGATTTAGATTTGTAGCCAATTGACTTTAGATCAAGTGGGAGTCTGTTAAATGTGTGCTTTAGAAGCCAAATTGGCTGTCACTTGTAATACACTTCTAAGAATAATTTTATAATTTTGACTATAAATTAATAAATAGATTATTTTCTATCATAGAGTGTATTTAAAAGTGTCTACAATACATCCTTTGAGTTAATGATAATGATAATTCATATTTTCAAGAGTTGAAAATTTAAGACATGAATTTTCATAATTAACTCATAAACTGCTTCCGACCATAGGATCATTATGAGGATGGTGATCGATTTAGAAGGTTGGTGCATGATCACTTTCTTAGGATAGACGTGTCCTGTGTTTATGGTGTTGAGACATCGAAGCGAGAGTACAGAAATTTGTTAGAGAATGAGGGCACTAAGCGTGACCACCTCGAGTAGTCATAAGAAAGTCTACCTTCTCATCGATGACTGACTCAATGCTATAGTGGTGTATTTGGTTCTTTGATCTAAGGTGCATCAGCAATTCACCTTAAGGGTGTTATAGTTTGACTACACCACAACTCGATCTCCTAGCCATTCAGAATCCTAAGGTGTATGTTGGCTATAACATGTTCATTGTTGGAATTGGATTGCACCAATAGGGGGTCTATCTACCTCGGTAGATGAGGAGTAGCCCTATGTTAATCATGATATTGAGTTCATAAGCCCATGGCCATGGCAAAAGGAAGATGATAGAAAGAGTTTCTATTAGGTTTTCACATTGGACTCGAATCGAATGATTAATTTATATGACCGACATTGGGTTTGACGAGTTCACCTTAATCCTAATCCTATTGAGGCTCAAGATAGAAGAACCCAATCACATAGGTAACTCTACCAAGAGGTTCACTTTTAGGTCTGATGGGTTGCCACTGGTAGATTTTGGAAGCAATTAAGATGATTTTGATGATCAATTATTTTAATTATATGAATCAAAAAAGTTCTGATCCATCGAAAGGTGTTTCGATGATGTCGATGATGGAGATCATGACATGTCTCATTATCATGCAGAATTGAGCCTAACTCCATCATACAAATAAGTGTTTGGATTTGGATGTCATCAATTAAGATAAGCTAGTTTGATTGATTTGGATTAGATCCAATCAGGTTCAAGGTAATCGTGCTAGCACATAATTGAGCCTAACTTTCTCCTTCTTAAATCTTTCTGATTCATCGCAATCGAGTCAAATTTAATTTAACTCATTCTTATATTTTGAATGGGTTTATTTTTCATCCGACTAAAATAAGTCCAGATGAGATTAATTATAGAAATTAAATTCATTCATAGTTAAATTGGACTAGGGTCAAAAGTTGACCTGTTTCAGCGAATTGAGGGTCACCTGATTAGATGCTTTTAGAAAATTTTTTAGAAATCATTTTGATTTGATTTTTGGATATGTGATAGAGCATGAGTTATGTATTGCATTTACCAAATTTCATGATTTTTAAAGGTGTCTATACTATGTTATAATAGAGTTTGATTTGGATCAAACTCTTGAGGGAAGAGTCCTAGGCGTAGTGGATTCTTTCTTATATACTTTTTATGACACCTTTTTGAATCATTTTTGGCAAAAAAATAGATGAGATCTGGTGGTTTTTCATGGAGAATAAGTTCTACAGTCCTAATGATAAAATAAATTGAGTTATTTTGGTCAAAAGAGACTTTAAGTAGGTGTTGGACATAAAAGCCTTACTCACGTTAAAGTGCATGCAATGCAAGAAATAATTTTCCAAGTCGAAAGTCGGCCATCCCTAATATCCCACACCCCCTCTATGCTCCCTCTTCTTCTCTTCTACAAGCCTAAAAGGTTAGGCACAAATCTGAGAAGAAGGTCTAAGGTTTTTAGCACAATATTCAGGATCTATGTGATGGTGTTCCTGTGATGGATAGGCTGCCTTCAGAAATAGTTTTGAGGGTCCTTCGGATTAGATCCAGATCTAATTTTTGGAGAAAAAATTTATGAGGAGAAGACATTTAGATACTGCTAGAGTGGATACCGGTAGAGGCTAGACGTGTGCGTGGCTCCTTCCAGAACATCAAAAATCAATAGGATCATTGTAGGATAATTAAATTACCCAATCAAGTACTTTAAATTAAATCTGATTTAATTTTAATTTTTAATTTTTAATATCAGATCACCATGTTTAGATCTGAGAACTTTTAGATCTGGTTGGATCATTCAGAAATTTTTAGAAAAATCTTCCTCGGGTCTGATCATATCTGCACGATCCTGCGATAGAAAATAGTATTTTTTCTTCAACTGAACCATGTCCTAGCCTGATCAAGGCTTGTCCTAAATTCCATGAGATGAAAACAAGATAAGGGTTGTTTTTGGATGGATTAGGGCTTGTCCTAAAATCATGAGATGAAATTTGGACAAGCCTCTCCCAAAAATTTTGGATGGATTTTTCTTGAACTTATTAGACCTAGTCCTAGCCTGATCAAGGCTTGTTCTAACTTGATGAGGAGTTGCCTTAAATCCATTGGATGAGATTTGAAAAGTTTTTGTCTTAAATCCCATAAGATGGAAAAGGACAAGGCTCAAATATTGACCTAGATGCAGGAAAGAAAGGGAGAGGGTCGTGCACCCCCTGGAGACTATCTAAGGGTGCATGCCCCCTTCAGATTTACATGAGGCAGAGAGGGCCACATCCCCCACTTTGATCGTGTGCCCATATGGCAATGTGGAGACCCCCTTTCAAAAGGGTTTTGACTGGGTCATAGTTTGATTTGGATCAAACTCTAAGGGAGATAAGTTGCATGTGCCAATCAAAGTTTATCTTCCCATCTCCACACCATTTTCTTTGATTTTTTTGTAACAAAATTAGAAGAATTAGTGGGTGGGGCATGGAGATTAGTTAAGGAGTCCTTTTGTATGTTCAACTTTGACCTGTTCAAAGTTATATGCGAAGGGACTCTTGACTCGGTCTATAAATAGGGCCCTGTGCAAACTACTGTGCATCACAATTTCTTTATGGTGAAGCCCTACCAAAATATTCATCTCCATGCCTCCCTCATCTAATCCTCTTCCTCTTCTCCATGCCTAAGAGTTGGGCAAAACCCGTGAGCAAAGATCAAGTCCCATTGGCACGAAGATCAGCGAGAGACGATGGTGTTTGTGAGACGAATGCACAACAATCGGAGTTCATTTTGAAGGCTCTATGGGAAGACACCAGATCTAATCTTTAGAGATTAGATATAGAAGGAGGAGACTTCTAGATCTAGTTTGAGTGGATACTAGTAGAGGCTGGATGCATGTGTGGCCCAATCAGAACCTTGGATCAATCATCAAATCATCACAATGGATAAACAGTTTATTTGATCTAGTACAAAATTAAATCTAATTTAATTTTAATTTTTATTTTTAATATTAGATATATAGGATCAGATTCAAGATATCTCAGATTTGATTAAGATTGTTATAAAAAAAATTTAAATTTTTTTTTAGATTCAATCAGATCTGAACGATCCTGTGATGGAAAATAGAGTTTTTTCTTTAACTGGTATCAGAGCTACATTGGTAGTTCTTCAGATCTATTTTAGATCAATTTTTTTTTAATTTAATTATTAAATATTAAAAAATTTTAGATATCACATCAGATCTAATTGGATTTAAAATAAAAAATAATTAAAATTTTAGATTTATATCAATTATGTATGAGATACAAATCTAGACTAGGTGTAGAATTATTCTACATGTAGTGTAGTGTAGATTTTTTTGTTTATATGATTAAAATATTTTTTAAGATATTTTTATTTTTATTTTTTGATGTTATAAATATTATAATCAGATCTAAAAATAGAAAATAAAATTTTTAAATTTTTATATATGATATAAATAATGCATGCCTATACTAGTTGTAGAATAGTTCTATGAATTGTCTAGAATAGGTTTTATTTGATATGAGCGATTTAAAACATTATTTTTGGATATTATATGTGATATATCAGATCTAAAAGTATGCATATTAGATTAAATTTTGATATATAAGATGTATGCAAAGCATGTATAGGTTAGATCATTAATTATATATGCAACATATGATTTGGATCTAACTAGTTTTTTAGTAGAAATCAAATTTCTGATTAAGGCATTCCTTTTGGCCATCCGATCATAAAAGCAAAGTAGGATTTAGAGGTCCTCTCCTTCCATTCAATGCAATGCTCTTATGGCATGTAGAGGTGCTGTGCATTCGTCCTTAATCAAAAATCAGAACTTACTTTTCTGTAAAATTCTAGATCCTAAAACCCTAGGATTTTAATACATGTTTTGTTAATGAATCCAAACTTAATTATGAATTAAGATTATAAAACTAATTAAGTTTAAAAATTAGGAATTTTTAGATCCAAGATACTTTCATAAAATTGGGTTCGAACTTGGGTAGCTCAATTAGGTCTACCGGTTGATCAAACCAAATCAAGAGTTGGTTAGGTGGGATCAAGAGTGCTTAAGTTGACCAGCCCAATAGTTGTAAGTCTTGGTCAAGGTCGACTCACAGTCATGTGGTCGATCAAGTTAAGATCTAATTTGGCTTAGTGGTTCGAGCCTGGATTGTAGGCTAACCTGATCAATTTTTGTCAAACAAGTCGATGTCTAAGGTAAGTTTGGCAGATACGACCAGTGATCATTAATTGAAAGCTACTCGACCTGGATGTATCCACGGTGAGTTAATGGCATATTCCTCCCATTGATCTCACTTACTTGATCGATTGGGTAGACCCAATTTTGGTTTGAGGTGGCTAACGATTCGAGCTAACCCATGCCACTAGGTTAGTCATAATTATTTTGGCTAAGTCGAGTCTAAGTGATCTAAATCAAATCTTCCTAAGAAAATATTAAGTCCTAGGTCTTCCACCATTGTAGATGTGTGGGCCCTTCCTAGGGTTGATTATTCTCGATTGATATAGTGGTTTAGTTACACCAAGAAGAAGCAACCACATCTATTAGGCATTGGATGCTATGAATTGGAGGATGGGTTGGGCTCAATATTTCGGATATGGTGAGGGACCCAATCAAAAATCCAATTCATGCAAATGATGGGTCTGACATAACCATTGAGTGGAGCAATATTTCGGACACGACGAGCTTCATGAATTAGAGACCAGATTTAGGTGCACCTTGATTAGAGAATCATTGGACAAGAGTTGTCCATTTATTGGCTAACCCATCATCAATAGCTGTTAGGTGAGGTAGTAAGCTAGTTGGTGGGACTGCACCACCCACTAAAAGTCTTTGATCATGGAGATTTTTGCATCTCTTCCAAGAGAGTGTAGGGATCTGAGAAAATAGTGAGAGCCTAATTTATTTAAAAATAAAACTCCTAAACAAATTAGTCAAGTTAAATTATAAGTCTAATTGGAAACTTGGACTCCTTACAGGAATATGTCTGTGTCAAAACTCCTAGCCCGAATCCTAAATACCCACAAGTTGACCGGACCAAATTACAAGAGTTGGCTAAGAAACTTCAAAATTATTTTGGGTTCAAAAAAGTTGACCTATGTATTAGACCAGGACCTTCCCTTTACTAGCCCATCTGATTGTTGACTCAAGAACGTCTCATGAAAAGTGGTCAGACGATCATAACAAAGCTAGGTGCTACATGTTGGGCTTAATGTCAGCTGAGTTATAGTGCCAACATGAAAACATCAAGATTGCTCACCAAATATTGGTGCACTTGCAAGAGTTGTTTGGTGAATAGAGTCACGCAGTGCATTATCAAGTCTCAAAAAGATTTTTTTAAGGCACAAATGCATGATGGATGGTTGGTCCAAGATTATTGCTTGGCAATGATCAAGGACCTAAAGAGCTTGAGAAGCTCGGTGTCTTGATGGACAAGGATCTACAAATTAATGTGATCCTGCCATCCTTAAATGATTCATATGGGTAGTTCATCATGAACTTTTATATGAATGAGCTCCAGTGCACCTTCATCGAGTTAATAAATATGCTGGTTATTGCTGAGCAAAGTTTAAAGAGTTCAAGGGGCTCAGTTGTAGCTATGGAGCAGACTTCTTCCAAGAGAAATTCTTTTGGAAAGAAGAAAAAGTCTACGAAGAAGCAGAAAATAAAAAAAAATAGAAGGGCAAGCTGAAGAAGAAGGCCATGGAGAAGGAAAGGTATTTTTACTGCAACTTCGATGGTCATTGGAAGTGGAACTCCTTATATCCCTGGCCAGCTTGATGATGAAGGGAAAAATCTTGTTTTTTGGATTAGGTTCATTCAGATCTGATTGGATTATGATCCTAATCAGATCTAAAACTCTTCAGATTTGATCTTATTAATTTGATAAAATAAAGTAAAATAAATTAAAATCTAATTTAATTATATCTTTATTTTGGATTATCCAATTATCCTATGATGATCCCGATATTTGCCTGAGGTTCTGGATGTAGCCATGTAAGCGTCTGGCCTCTATCGACATCCACTCAGGCAGGATCTAGAGATCTTCTTCTTCTATATCAATCCTTCAAAAATCATATCTGAATCTGATCTTGAAGGTCTTCAAAAATTCTTTTGAAGAACAACTGTTGTCTCGTGCAGCAATGCTGCCTTCTTTCTTTTCTGTTGCCTTTCACTTGCTTGGATCACACCTAACTCATACCCAAAACTTCTTGGGCATGGAGAGGAGAGAGAGGACCAAAGGGTGGCATGGAGAAGGAGGGAGAGAAGCTTTATGGCATGGGCTAACGGTCGAAGCTCTCAAATCTAGGTGTAGATAGGGTTTATACAGACCCTACTGCGCCACGCAGTGCCACATCATCCCAACCAATCACGGCCTTTTGTGCAATTAGATCTAAATTTGATTGATAAGATGGCATCATCTGATCCAATCAGATGAGAGACCCTCAAAATCTTCCTTAGGTGGTGCCAAGACTGGGTCAAACAAGATTTCTTGGCGCCACAGTTTAATTTCCTAAAGCAACCTGGAGTCCCATCTGTATGGGACTCCAACTCTTATCCTCATGGGGTGCATGCCTTCCTAGGCATGCACCCCCTTCCTATCTGCTTTTTAGCAGAAGGACAACGCCCTAGGTACTCTTCTATGGGTGCATGACACATGGGTAGATGATGTGTCCAAGGTCAACATTTGACCAATGTCTGAAAACAAGATTTAGCAGGTGATGGTAAATGGTAGGTGTTGTCTTAAATTTATCTCATAAATTAAGATAACCCTTTTTTGATCTGGACAAGCTCCAGTCAGACCAAGTAAAAGTTTCTGAGTGAGCCTAAACACATTTGACTCAGTCGAGATAAGTTTTAATGATCATTAAAGAACAACATTAGGCTCAATCATGTGCTAGCACGATTTTCTTGAACCTAATTAAATCTTATTCAAATCAATTGAGCTGGATTAGTCCAATTGATGATATCCAGATCCAAACCCTTGTTTGTGTGATCTAGTTAGGTTCGGTTCCATATGGTAATGAGATATATTGCAATCTCTATCATCGACATCATCAAAACACCTTCCGATGGATCCAAACTTTTTTTATTTAGACAACTAGTATGATCGATTATCTAAATCATTCCAATTTCTTCCAAAATCCACCAATAACACCTAGCAGCATATGGTGGAAACCCATCAGAGCTGAAAGTAAACCACTTAGTGCAGTTACTTGTGTGATTAAGTTCCTCTATCTTGAGCTCTGATCGGATTTGGGTTAAGGTGATCTCATCAAACCCTAATTTCCATCATATGAATTAATCATTTGATTCAAGTCCAATATGAAAAACCTTAATAGAAATCCTTTCTATTATTTTACTCTACCATGGGCATGGGCTTATGGACTTGATTCTCATGATCATCATAGGGCTACTCCTTATCTACCGAGGTAGATAGATCCTCTATTGGTGCAATCCAATTCCTATAATGAACATGCTATAGCCAATATATACCTCAAGGTTCTGAATGGCTAGGAGACTGAGTTATGGTATAGTCAAACTATAACACCCTCAAGGTAAACTACTGATGCACCTTAGGTTAAAGAACCAGACACACCACTGCAGCTTCGAGCCAGTAATCGATGAGGAGGTAGACTTTCTTATGACTGCTCGAGGTGGTCATGCTCAGTGCCCTCATTCTCTAACGAGTACCTATACTCTCACTCCATCCTCATGATGATCCTATGATTAGGAGCATTTTATGAGTTAATAATGAAAATTCATGTCTTAAATTTTCAACTCCTGAAAATATGAAGTATCATTACCATTAACTCAAAGGATGTATCACAGACACTTTCAACTACACACTATGATAGAAAATAATCCATTTTATTATTTATAGTCAAAATTATAATTTTATTCTTAGAAGTGTAGTACAAGTGTCAGCTAATCTGACTTCTAGGGCCTACATATCTAACAAACTCCCACTTGACCTTAAAGCCAATTGGCTATAAATCTAAGTCTCATCTTCTCAAGGTAAGCTTCGATCTTCTGCCAGCCCAACGACTTTGTAAGTGGGTCTACCGCATTGTCTATGGAGTCGACTCTCTTAACCTCGACGTAATCTTTCTCGAAGTAATCATGGATGAGGTGGTATCATCGCTCGATATGTTTGGATTTTTGATGAGACCATAGCTCCATAGCAAAGGCTATGGCGCCATTATTATCGCATTACAGAGGAATGGCATCTGATGGCATTACTCCGATCTCTACGACGAACTTCTTGTATCAGAATGCCTCCTTCGTAGCTTCTGATGCTTCCACGGTGGAATCTGCTATCACTATCTGCTTGAAACTCTTCCAACCGATAGCACCACCATTATGCACAAATAGATTCTTAGATGTTGACTTTCAATCATCTACATCAGACATAAAATCCAAGACAATAAACTCCTAGACTTGGAGTTCTCCATTACCAAAAATCAATAACATATCCTTAGTTCTTCTCAAGTACTTAATAATATATTTCATGGAAGTCTAATGTTCTTCACCTAGATTCGACTGATATCTGCTTGCGACACTCACAGCATGGGCTATATCAGGTCGTGTACATAAAATGGCATACATGAGGCTCCCTATTGCTGAAGCATAAGGGATCTTGCTCATGCATTTAATCTCCTTTGGTGTATTGGGATACATTTTCTTGTAGAGAAGAATGCCATGTCTGAAGGATACCAATTTTCTCTTGGAGTTTTCCATGCTAAATCTATTTAGCACTTCCTCTATGTACATCTTCTGTGAAAGACCTAGCATCCTATTTGGTCTATCTCTATAGACCTTGATTCCTAGAATGAAGAATGCTTCTCCTAGGTCTTTCAAAGAGAATTCTTTAGATAACCATATTTTAATTATGGTCAACATGAGAATATCATTTTCAAAAAGGAGGATATCATCCACGTACAGTATGAGGAAGATAATAGTGCTCCCACTGACCTTTTTAAAAATACATGGTTCCTCCTTATTCTTGATTAAATCAAATAATTTGATCACATCATTAAAATGAGTATTCCAACTCCGAGATGCTTGCTTAGGTCCATAGATGGACCTTTATAGCTTGCATACTTTATGATCAGCATCACTGGATGTGAAACCTAGCGGTTATTCCGTATAGATATTTTTCTCAAGTTATCCATTTAAGAACATCATTTTTACGTCCATTTGCCATATTTCATATTCAAAATAGGCTGCAATAGCAAGCAATGTGCAGATGAATTTTAGCATAGCTACTGACAAAAAGGTATCCTGATAGTCAATGCCTTCACACTGACTATACCCTTTTTCCACTAATCTAGTTTTGAATGTCTCCACATTCTTATTTGTACCAATCTTTCTCTTGTAGATCCATTTACATCCGATAGGTACTATACCTTCAGGTGGATCTACCAAGTTTCAAACTTGGTTTAAGTGCATTGAGTCAATTTTTGACATCATTGCCTCTAACCATTTCTCAGAGTCGATATCTGATATCGCCTCGTTATAGGTTTTAGGATCATCTCCATGAACACCATTACCTACGAGGAATATTTTCTTTACTTCCTCTAAAATAGTACCTATGTACCTCTTAGGAGGATGGGAAATTCTTTTCGATCTACGAGGTAGAAGAGGTAGTGATTGTATTGGCTCAACCTGATTTAGTTCCATAGGGTCCTTAGCTCATTGCTCTTGGGAGACTTTCTCCTCGAGCTTGATCTGCTTTTCAATGCCACCATCTTGAATAAACTATTTTTCAAGAAAGATGGCATGCCAACTCACAATAACATTATGGTCTTCTAAAATGTAGAAATAATATCCTAATGACTATTTAAAATAACCTATGAATTGAGCTCTAAAGAACCTATAGTCTAACTTGTCCGCTTATTGTCTTTTGACATGAGCCAGACAATTCTAAATTCTAAGATGACTCAAACTTGATTTTTTATCATGCCATATCTTATACGGTGTGGTAGGAACGGTTTTAGAGAAAACCCTATTCAGTAAATATATAGCAGTTAACAGACTATGTCTCCAAAGAAAATTAGGGAGGTCTGTGAAGATCATCTTGGATCGAACCATATCTAATAAGGTCTGGTTCCTCCGTTATGAAATGCCATTGAGTTAAGGTGTTCCAGGTGGAGTCAATTAAGAGACTATGCTATACTGCTTGAGATAGTCCAGAAATTTTTGACTAAGGTATTCACCTCCTTGATATGATTGGAGAACCTTAATGAATTTTTCAATTTGCTTTTCCACTTCATGTCTGAATTCCTTAAACTTTTCAAAGCTTCAGATTTGTGTCTCATAAGATACACATATCCATACCGAGATAAATTATCGATAAAGCTGATGAAGTAGATAAAGTTGCCTCTAGTCAACTGATAAGAGCGTGATGTTGTCATTAAGACACCATGTTTATCAGTTTAATCTGACTTCTTAAAATAATTAAGAATATGTAGATAGCAGTGAGTCAGGTCAAATCCATAAGGAAGATAGTATTTTTAGATTTGAAATCTTTGATTTTTGAAAAGAACAAAAAAAGAAAAGAGTTTTGAAATTAAAAGTGAAGTCGAAATGCAAAAATTATAAGGTGCAGAAATTTAAATTTGATACTAAGATCTACTAGTTAGATCTTAGCATCTACTTACAATAAAAGAAAAAGAAATAATTAAAGTATAGAAATTAAATTATAATAAAAATAAAGAGCTAAAATCAAAGTGTAAAAAATAAAATTTTTATTAATTAAAATTTTAGAATTTAAATACATAGAATTTTAAAAAAGATAAAATAGCCTGATCTTTGATCTTGGATCGGCATTGGCAAAAAGATGGTGTAGAAGTCCAGCTTTTTTCCTCGACATCAATTGCCTCGAAGCAGCCATTAACCCAAAGCTTGGCTTCACCCTATATCAAAGCTTCACCTTGATCAAAGACTATGAACTTTGGAGGCCTAGGGTCTTATTTATAGGTGTTGGAAGGATGGAGAGTTTTTTTATAGGCAATGTGGGACTAAAGACATTTTAATCATTAAAATAGGAAGAAATCTGAGTGAAATTTGGATTAAAAAGAGTCCTGGAGGAATTTTATTGCTCTGGATGAAATCTGACCGTCAGATGTGGATCAAATGAACCAAAAAATACCAAAATCGGATGTGTATCAGTCCAAATCAGGTTGAATTAAATTCTGTTCATTGATCACGTGTTGATGAGGAAGTTTGGCCGTTGGATCGAGTTTTGAGTGTTTTAATCAAGTTGGGAGCTTCCTGGACCGTTGGATCATCTTTTGGGTTGAGCGCTGCTGTCGGATGGCGCTTGGAGTTTGAATTAAAATTGAAACCAACCACCACCATCGGATCTTGACCGCAAGCAACCACAATCACACGATCACACCATTACTGTTCCCATGGACCGCATGGACTAGCTACACCACACACCGCAGCCAATCAGCGCCCCTATCATCAAGTGAAAAGTCCAAAATATCCTATGACCTATGATAGATTTTCTATGAACCCCTTAAGGGTCTAGGTCCACCACATGTTGCTTCATGATTCGTCAGTTTCTACTAAGCTGGCGGTCCATGCTTGGATCATAGATCGGCTGACGGCTTCCATGGCTGAGTTGGCTTGCATGGCTGGTTTGGCGTGCTGGCTTCATCGGCTTGGTTCGGTGCGTTTGGGCGCGCCGACTGATATGGCACGGCGGCTTTAGCCGGCTGAGCCATTTTTTTATTTAATTTTTTTTTTATTTTTGGAAATTCATATCTTCTCCATTTTAGCTCTATTTTACTTCAAACTTATTTTATTGTGATTAAAAAAATGAGCTCTTTCCATTGGTACTAAAATTTTATTTTTTATTTTTTTAATTAATTTTTTAATTAATAAAAATATAAATTTCTCAAAAATATGTATCAATTAATTATTAATTTTTAAAAATTAATATAAATTAATTGATAAATTAATACTTTTATTGATGAATTTATGGTACTTATCACATCCCTCCAACTTAAGCATTGCTCGTCCTTGAGTAAAGAAAGAATTTAGTTTTAGATATCTTTTAATTTTAGAGTTTCAAATTTTTTCTAAGCAGTTTTCAAAATGATCATTAATATTCAGTAGAGTATAAGTGAGATATATCATTGGGATATTAATACTTATCAATAGAAAAGTTAAGTAAAGAACATTAAATTTTTTTTGAATTTTTTCTAAATTATCCTACCTTTATCTTTGAATTGTCTAAACTTTCATATAAGCAAGTGTATTGCTACTTCTATCCTTCATTTATTGATTTTTATTTTTACATTGTCTACTTTTTGATGCGAATATCATTGCTTACTTAGGCAATGGGATCTGGTTATTCGGTGGAAAACCAATATTTTTTTTTTTTTTAACGTTGTACCACTATTGAGTGTCTTAACCCATTAAGCTTTCTATTTAATCCATGTAGCGAGTCTTGGGCCAATGACTTCCAAACCAATTGGGTTTAGGGCATTAGGTATAGAATATCCTCTAGACTTACTAGCTCAAATCAAATAGGCTATGAGTTAAGACTAGTTTTACAATGAGCTTCTTTGCCCTTCCCACCTTTTGATGTGAAACTCAATACTTGCTTAGGCAAAGAGATCCGATTACTCAATGAGAAGTACTTGGAAACTATTTTATTTTAATTTTTTTATATGAAGAAATGTATAGTTATCCTACACAAGCCCATAAAATGTAGACTTTTCTTTGATTAGTAGAAAAAATTAGAAATGCTCATAGGAAAAAACTTTTTATGTTCTAGACTTAACTCTTTATTGGGTTTTCTTAATACTTGTCCATCAATATCTCATAAATTCTCTGATTTGTGCATCAATTTTCTTTTAAAAATGCTTAGTTTAATTCGATCAGGTGTCTAAATACTAAATACTAACTTTTTTTAGGACTTAAAATTTTAAAATTTTTATTTCTCTCCTCCCCCAACTTAATCGACATTGTCCTCAATGAAGGAAAAAAAATAATGGGTGTAATAAAGAACATGAAAGAATACACCTGATTCAATGTATATGGTCCAGCATATGCCTTTGAAAATTTAAGCTCTCCCTCCAACTTATTCAAATTATTCTAAAAAAAATCAACTAAAAAGATAAATTAGACTAAAAAAAACTAAATATTGGATTGCCTTCCAACAAGCGCTAAGTTTACCATCTTCGGCTAGATATAATGCAGCTTACTATCCTGTGTCGAATATTGGATTGACAAATTTCAATGGTTTTGGATTGTCATTCTTAGAAAGTTAATTTATAATCCCATTATTGATATATTTATTGTTAATTAGGGGAACATAGTTTGTGACCCCATTCTCAGACCTATGTTTATTAAGAATTTCTCCTATTTGTTCTTCTAAAATACTCATGAATGGAGTTTTTGTATTAAGAGTTAAGTTTGATTCAATGGGTACTGGAAGGATATCTAAAGATGATTTTAATTTTGAAGGTAAATTAATGTGATCTTGCTTAAATGACTCCATTGACACTTCATTACATGCCTCTTGATTTTTGTAAGAAGAACGGACTTCTAGGGTTGAAGGGAATAGGACATTAGGTTTATAATTCTTGGGTAAATTATCTATTCTCTTTTTCTCTATATCTATTTCATGTAAACTAGAACTAGCATTAGTACTAATTTCTATCTCGGATTCTTCTATGTGGTTAGTCTCAGTACTAATCTGTTTCTCTAAATTTTTATTTTGGCTAGCATCAGTACTAGCTTTTCTCACCTGATCTTGATATGGGTCTATAAGAATCCTATATCTTTTATGTTCAGGAATTACTTTGGCATTCTCAAATTAGGGATTCTTAAGTGAGACATTAGATTAATAACTTGGTCTAGATGGTTGGTGGACAATAGATGGGTTGTTTAAAATTGGTAGGCTCAGTAGATGATCTAGTTCTCTCCTCGTGTTAGACTCAACTAATTATCCTATTTGAGCTTCTAGCTTGGCGATAGATTCTTATTGAGTCATGATCGATTGTTGTTGATTGAAATTAATTATTGAAGTTGGTTAAATCTATCATCAGCTAGATTAGTCTATTGAGGAGGTGGATATGATAGTTGGTTGTTATATGATGACTAGGTAAACTGACTATGCTGACCATTATTATAGGCATAGTTTTGATATTGGAGCCAATTTTGATAGTTTTGGATAGGTGAAATTTGGATCTGAGCCTGAGTTTATTGGGATGTCCAAGAAAAATTATGGTGGTTGCTCTAATCTTGATTATATGAATTTGAAAGGAGATTATTAATCAGTTTGGAGTAGCCTTTAGTAGCTTGAACTTGTTCTTGGAATAAATGTGAAAACTGTGCAGCATGATGGGTTGGGCTAGGTGATGTGAATTATGCAGGAGATTATTGACCTAGGATTAAAAATTGATCTAATTTTTAGGTAAGAAGGTTAACTTTATCTAATTTTTGGACTATTAGATTTAGATCAACCATTTGATTATCAGGTTTAATATGAATCAACCATTCAATTAAGTTCAACTAAATCAAAAAAAGCGATTTTCTACCATGCATGTATTACTGTAACCCAAATGTATGGTTCAAAATTTTTTAAAATTTTATATATATATATATATTTATTATTTTATTATATTATTTTTTTAATTTTTTAATTATTTTATTTATTATTTTAATTTTAATTTAATTTAATTTAATTATTTATTTTAATATATTTTTTAGTTAGTTTAATTTTATTTTATTTTATTTTTAAAGAAGAAAGAATAAAAAAGGAATGAACAGTTCTATTTTTAAAGAAGAAAGAATAAAAAAGGAATGAAGAGTTCTAAAGAAGAGGTCCTAAGGAGTCCTCGAACTAAGAAGAGAGAAAAGAATTAGGTTTAATTAGGTTTGATGTTGGATAGTAATCAAGTTGGTCAATCAATCCTGACTAATGGTTATTCTTGATCTAAACAACTCCTAACTGCCAAGGTTACCTTCAAACCCTCCAAGTATAAGATCTGTCAATCAACTGGCCAGGTAAGTGTAAGGTCGGTGGAAGTTCCCCCATTGCTTATCTTAGACATTAATTATGCTTGATCAGATAAGCTAACGGAATCAATTAGAAACCATCTTCCTTCGGATCCAGTCATCCTTGAACTACTTTTCTAGACACCAGTTAAATTGACTAACCCTAATTTGGTTCAACTCTTAGTGTTCCTTGTCCTATTGAGCTCGAGCTCCTAGGGCTGATGTCTAATTGATTTTAAATTAAAGGCTTAGGTCATTGCAGGATGTTGGTTGATTGTTTATGGGTCAAGAAAGGGTGATCAAATCTCCACCTTATCTTATTTAATTGGGTGTTGTCCTTAATTTGATTTAAAGATGCATATGCACAATCACTTTCAACAAGGAATTCTGTGCAACTAAAGTAGATACATGAAATTGATTAAACTTAAGAGCTTACCTTATCTTCAGCAATCATCAAATAAAATTAAAATAAAACCAATATATTGCATGCTCTAAGCAGTTAGGGTTTCTAATCTTGTAATGAGATTTTTAATTAGATTTAAGTGGATATTTTTTTAAAATTTAATTTAAAAATAAAATAAATAAATAAATAAAAACTAGGGTTATGATTGATCTCACTAAGCAAAATTGAATGATTTTTTCCTTGCCCTGGTTCTTTTTATTTTTTAACCTCTTTTTTTATAAAATAAAAAAAATTAGCAAACAATATTTATAAGAAAATAAAAATTTTATTTATAATTTATTTACAAAAAAGTTAAAGAGATAAAAAATTTAATGTTCGTGCCTTCCTCGATAATGGCACCAAAAACATGGTGCATTTGCCAAAATTATTTTCAATTTATTTAAAATAAATTAAAAAAATTAAAATCAAAAATCAAAAATAATCCTTGGCAACGATACCAAAAACTTATTAAGAGCGCGATGTTGTCATTAAGATACCATGTTTATCAGTTTAATCCGACTTCTTAAAATAATTAAGAATACGTAGATAGTAGTGAGTTGGATCGAATCCATAGGGAAGGTAGTATTTTTAGATTTAAAATTTTTGATTTTGAAAAAAAAAAAGAAAAAAGTTTTAAAATCAAATATGAAGTCGAAAAGTGAAAATTAAAAGGTGCAGGAATTTAAACTTGATACTAAGATCTATTAGTTAGGTCTTAGCATCTACTTACAAAAAAATAAAAAGTAATAATTAAAGTATAAAAATTAAATTGCAATAAAAATAAAGAGCTAAAATTAAAGTGCAAAATTAAAATTTTTATTAATTAAAGTTTTAAAATTTAAATACATAAAATTTAAGAAAAAGAAAATAAAATAAAATAGCTTGATCTTTGATCTTGGATCGATATTGGCAAAAAGATGGTGCAGAAGCCAAGCTTTTTTTGTCGACACCAATTGCCTCGAAGCAGCCATTAACCAAAACTTAACTTCACCCTATACCAAAGCTTCACCTTGATTGAAGACTATGAACTCTGGCGGCCTAGGGTCCTATTTATAGGTGTTGGAAGGCTGGAGAGTTTTTCTATAGGCAATGTTGGGCTAAAAACATTTTAATCATCAAAACAGGAAGAAATCTAAGTAAAATTTAGATTAAAAAGATTTTTGGATGAATTCTATTGCTTTAGATGAAATCTGGCCGTCAGATATGGATCAAACGGTCCAAAAAATATCAAAATCGGATGTGTAACAGCCTAGATCAGGTTGGATTAAATTCTGGACATTGATTGCACGTTGATGGAGGAAATCTGACCATCGGATCGAGTTCTCAATGTTTTAATCAAGTCGCGAGCTTCCTAGATCGTTCGATCATCTTCTGGGTTTAGCGCTATCATCGGATGGCACCTGGAGTTTGAATTAAAACTAGAACCAACCACCGCCATCGGATCTTGACCACAAGCAACCATAGCCGCATGATCGCGCCATTACTGTTCTCATGGACCGCGTGGACCGGCTGCACTACACACCGCAGCAAATCAGCACCTCTATCATCGAGTGAAAAGTCCAAAATGCCCTATGAGCCACGATAGATTTTCTATGAATCCTTTAAGGATCTAGGTCCACCACGTGTCGCTCCATGATTCATCAGTTTCTGCTGAGCTAGCGGTCTAGGCCTGGATCATGGACCGACTGACGGCTTTCGTGGTTGAGTCGACTTGCATGGCTGGCTTGGTGCACTGGCTTCATCAGCTTGGCTCAGCGCAAGACGACTGATATGGCACGACGGCTTGAGCCGGCTAAGCTATTTTTCTTTTTTTATTTATTTTTTTTTTGTCTTTAGAGATTCATATCATCTCTGTTTTAGCTCCATTTTGCTTCAAACTTATTTCATTATGATCAAAAAAATGAGCTCTTTCCATTGATAATAAAATTTTATTTCTTAATTAATTTTTAATTAACAAAAATATAAATTACTCAAAAATATGTATCAATTAATTATTAATTCTTAAAAATTAATCTAAATTAATTAATAAATTAAAACTTTTATTGATGAATTTATGGTACTTATCACTGGCACATCAAATGGACCACACACATCAGTATGTACTAGGGCAAGTAGATCCATGGCCCTTTTTCCATGTCCCATAAAAGGGAGCTTAGTCATTTTGCCATGAAGACATGATTCATAAATTGGATATGACTCAAAAGACAATGGACTTAATAGCCCATTTTTTTTCAATTTGTGAACCCTATCTTTTGCTATAAGACCTAGCCTTAGGTGCCATAGATACCTATCATTTGGACTATCCCTGGGTCATTTTGATCTTATGATGTTCACGTTTTGCTCGATATTAAAGATAGATACATCAATATGTAACTGGTAGAGATTGTTAATAAGGAAACCACATGCAATTTTATTTCTTTCATAAACAATATTATAATGATCCTTAAGGAAACTAATTACGTAGCCTTCTAGTGCTAAACATAAAATAGAAATCAAATTCCTGCATGCTCATTTTCGACGCATAGGATCATCTCATGATCCCTTAGCCTCCTGCTATCCTCAAAATCCTACATGAAAGTGCACAAATGAGCACTAGAACCAGAGTCAAGCATCCAACTGGATGCAAAAGAAACTATAAGGTTAGATTCAATAACGAGCATACCTCCAGAAGGATTTGCCTCCTACTTATTCTTCAAAGTGGCCAAGTACGTAGGACAGTTTCGCTTTCAATGGCCATCAGTATTACAATGGAAGTACTTTTCTTTGTTAGCGGCTTTCTTCTTCAACTTTGCATTCTTTTTCTTTCTTTATTCCACCTTTATCCTCTTCACAGACTTCTTTTTTTCAAAAGATTTTCTCTTGGAAGAAGTCCATTCCATAGCAAGTACTGAGCCTTTAGAATCTTTCATAGAAAGCTCAGCAGTAACCGGCATATTCATAAGCTCGGTTAGAGTATTCTGAAGTTTATGCATATGGTAGTTCATGATGAACTGCCCATATGCATTAGTCAAGGATTGCAGAATTATATCATTCTGCAGATCCTGATCTAATTGATTGCCCATCACGTATTTTCGCCTTAAATAGTCATTTAGTGACCTAATTTTTGGCTGTGCGACTCTATTCACCAAATAACTCTTGCAGGTGAGCCAATATTTGGCAGACAGTCTTGATATCTTCATGTTAGCGCTGAACCTCATCAGACATTGAGCCCAACATGTAGTATCTGATCTTATTATCTTCATCCATCTACTTGTCAAGAGATCCTCTCTGTTTAGTGGATGGATGAGCAAGTAAGATGGGGGGATCCTGGTCCAATACATGAGTCAACATTTTGAAATCCAAAATGATTTTGAAGTTTTGAAGCCAATCCTTATAATTGGATCTGGTCAGTCTATGGGTGTCCAGGATACGGGCTAGTGGGTTGGATGCAAATATTTTTTTTTTCTGTAGAGAGTTAAAGTTTCTAGTTAGATTTTGTAATTAAGACTTGACTAATTTATTTAGGGGTTTGATTTTAAATAAATTAGCTTCCACTATTTTCTTAGATCCCTACACTCTCCCTGTAGAGATACGAAAATCTTCATGATTACTGATTTCTAGTGGGTGGTGCAGTCCCACCAACTGACTCATCAGCTCATCTAAGAGTTATTGATGATGGTTTAGTCAATGAGTGAATAACTCTTGTCTAATGATTCTCTAATTATGGTGCACCCAAACTAGATCTCTAATTCATGAATCTCATCGTGCCTGAAATATTGATCCACTCCTTAGTTAAGTCAGACCCACCATTTGCACAAATTGGATTCCTAATTGGATCTCTCATCATATTCAAAATATTGAGTCCAATCCATCCTCCAGCCCATAGCATCCAATGCCTAATAGACATGGTTGTGTCTTTCCATTACAACTGAACCACTATGACCAGCCGAGAATAATCAACCCCGAAAATGGCCTGCACATCTACAATGGTGGAAGATCTTTGACTTAATCTTTTCTTAGGGAGATTTGATTTAGGTGTTTTT
Source organism: Cocos nucifera (assembly GCA_006176705.1). NCBI lineage: Eukaryota > Viridiplantae > Streptophyta > Magnoliopsida > Arecales > Arecaceae > Cocos > Cocos nucifera. Next base: position 79,335 of record QRFJ01004371.1, on the reverse strand, counting down.
AAACTTGACTTGACATAGCCATAACCATTATGACTAACCTAGTTGCATGGGTTAGCTCAGATTGTTAGCCACCTTAGATCCGGACTGAGCCGACAAATATGGTCAGGTAAGTGAGATCGAGGGAAGGGATATACCAATAACTCAACAAGAATGCATTCGAGTCGAGTAGCTCCCAATTAAAAATCAGTCGGTCATATCTGCCAAACTTACCTTAGATACCAAATTGTTGAAACAGAACCAATCAGATTAGCCTACAATCCAGACTCTAACCACTGAGCCTAATTAGGTCTTAACTTGATTGATTACTCATGTGATTCGATCGTGACCCAAACTTAATCCTATTAGGTTGGTCAATTTAGGTACTCTTGATCCTACCTAACCAACTCTTGATTCGGTTTGATCAACTACTAGACCTAATTGAGCTACTCAAGTTCGAATCTAATTTTATGAATATATCTTAGATCTGATAATTTTTAATTTTAGACCTAATATATTTCATAATCTTAATTCTTAATTAAGTTTAGGGTTTATAAACAAAACATGTATATAAGATCCTAGGATTTTGTAGAAAGTAAGTTTTAGATTTCTGATTAAGGACGAACACGTAGCACACCTACACATCATAAGAATATCCCAACGAATGAGAGGAGAGGGCCTTTAAATCCTACTTCATTGTTATGATCGGATGGCTAAGGAGATCGTCTTAACTAGAAACATGATAAATCTACAAAATTAGTTAGATCTACATCATATATCACATATACAAAAATTGATCTAACTAAAAACATGTTTTGCATACATCTCATATATCATATCATGCATGTTTTTAGATCTAAATTATCTCATAAATATCTAAGAAATAAGATTTAAATTTGATCATATCAAATTAAAATTTATTCTAGATAATTTTGTAGAGCTATTCTACAACTAGTCTAAACATGCATCTATCATATCTCATATGATCAAATTAAATAAATTTATTTTCTATTTTTTAGATCTAATTATAATATTTATAATATTAAAAAATAATAAATAAATATATCTAAAAATTATAATTAATTAAATTAGAATTATGATTATGCTAGACTACATATAGAATAACTTTTTTCCTAGTCTAGTCATGTATCTCATGTTAGATATGTGTGCCCTAGAAGCTAGAATTGGCTGACACTTGTAATACACTTCTGAGAATAAAATTATAACTTTAACTATAAATAATAAAATAGATTATTTTCTATCATAAATATGTATTTAGTGTTTGTGATACATCCCTTGAGTTAATGGTAATGATAATTCTTATTTTCAAGAGTTGAAAATTTAAGACAAGAATTTTCATTATTAACTCATAAAATGCTTCTGACCGTAGGATCATCAAGAGGATGGTGATTGATCCAAAAGATTCATGTACAATTTCTTCTTAATAGTAGATAAGTCTTGAGTCTACGGTGTAGAGACATCAGAGTGAGAGTATAGGTACTCGTTAGAGAATGAGGGCACTGAGCGTAACCAGCTCGAGCAGTCATAAGAAAGTCTACCTTCTCATCGATGACTGGCTCGAAGTTGCAGTGGTGTGTCTGATTCTTTGATCTGAGGTGCATCGATAGTTCACCTTGAGGGTGTTATAGTTCGACTATACCATGACTCAGACTCCTAGCCATTTAAAACCCTAAGGTGTATGTTTGCTATAGCATGTTCATTGTAGGAATTAAATTGCACCAAGATAGAATCTGTCTACCTCAGTAGAAGAGGAGTAGCCCTATGATGATCATGAGAATCAAGTCCATAAGCTCATGGCCATGGCAGAGTGAAATAATAGAAAGAGTTTCTATTAAGGTTTTCACATCGAACTTGAATCAAATGATTAAATCATATGACAAGAATTAGGGTTTGATCAGTTCACCTTAACCCTAATCTAATTGGGGCTCAAGATAGAAGAACTTAATCACATAGGTAGCTACATCGAGAGGTTCATTTTCAAATCTGATGGGTTGCCACCATATACTGCTAGGTATCATTGGTGGATTTTGGGAGCAATTAGAATGATTTAGATGATCGATCATTCCAGTTGCGTGAATCAGAAGAGTTCTGATCCATCGAAAGGTATTTCGATGATGATGATGATAGAGATCACGACATATCCCATTACCATACAGAACTTAACCTAACTAGATCATATAAAAAAGAATTTAGATCTGGATATCATCAATTGCACTAATCCAGTTTAATTGATTTGAATTAGATTCAATTAGGTTCAAGAAAATAATGCTAGCACACGATTGAACCTAATGTTCTTCTTCTACTATCATTAAAAGTTATGTTGACTGAGCCAAATGTATTTGTGCTCACTCAGGTACATTTACTTGATCTGACTAGAGCTTGTCCAAATCGGAAAAGGATTATCTTAATTTATGAGATAAATTGAAGACAACACCTACCATTTTCCATCACCTATCAATTCTTATCTTTTGACTTTGGTCAAACATTGACCTTTGACATTTAGACATCTTCCCATGTGTCATGCACCCATAGGAGAGCAGATAGGGGCTTGTCCCCTTACTAAAAAATAAAAAAGAGGGGGTGCATGCCTAGGGAGGCATGCGCCTAAGGATAGGGATGCCTGGAGTTCCATATAGATGGAACTCTAGGTTGCTTCTTCGAATCAACTAAGGAAGGCACCTAAGACTCAACTTTAACCAATGTTGGTGCCACCTAAGGATGATTTGAGGGTACTCTCATCTGATTGGATCAGGAGATGTCATCCCACTAATCAGATTTAGATCTGATTGCACGAAGCGACGTGATTGGTCGGGATGATGGGCACTGCATGGCATAGCAGGATCTATAAAAACCCTATCTGTGCCAAGCTTTAGAGAGGATCACCCATAGCCCATGCCACAAGGCTGCCCCTCTCCCTCCTCCATGCCATCTTCAGGTCTTCTCTCTCCTCTCCATGCCTAAGGAGATTTGGGCTCCAATTTGGTGCGATCCAGGCAAGAGAAAGGTGATGAGAAAGGAAGAAGGCAACACTGCTGCAAGAGACAATTCTAGATCTTCAAAAGAAGTTTTGATGTTATAAATATTATAATAAGATTTAAAAATTAGTAAATAAAATTATTTAATTTTTTGGATCATATGAGTTATGATGAATGCATGTTTAGACTAATTGTAGAATAGTTCTACATAATTGTCTAGATTAAAATTTATTTTGATGTGATCAATTTTAATCTAATTTTTTAGATAATTATGAGATAATTTAGATCTGAAAATATGCATGATATGATACATGAGATGTATGCAAAATATGTTTAATCTAAGATTAATTTTTTTATATGAGATACATGATGTAGATCTAACTAGTTTTGTTGTCTTATATTTTTTATTAAGGGGTTTCCCTTGGCCATCCGATCATAAGAATAAAGTAGGGTTTAAATACCCTCTCCTTACATTCGATGGGGTGTTCTTATGATGTGTAGGGGTGCTGCGTGTTCGTTCTTAAATAAAAATCAAGAACTTATTTTCTACAAAATCCTAGATCCTGAAATCCTAAGATTTTATTTACATATTTTATTTGTGAATCCTAAACTTAATTAAGAATTAAGATTATGAAATATATGTTAGGTCTAAAATTGAAAATTTTAGATCTAAGATATATTCATAAAATTGGGTTTGGACTTGGATAGCTTAATTAGGTTTAAGCAGTTGATCAAATCGAATCAAGAGTTGGTTAGAAGGGATCAACGAAGCTTAAATTGATCAACTAAATAAGATTAAGTCTAGGTCAAGATCGAGTCACGTGAGTGATCAGTCAAGCTAAGACCTAATTGGGCTCAATGGTTAGAGTCTCGATTGTAGGCTAACCCGATTGGTCCTGGCTCAATAATTTGGTGTCTAAGGTAAGTTTGGCAGATACGACCGACTAGTTTTTAATTGGGAGCTACTCGACTCGAATGCATTCTTATCGAGTTAATGGCATATCCCTTCCATCGGTCTCACTTATCTGACCATATTTGTTGGCTCAGTTCTGACCTGAGGTGGTCAATAATCCAAGCTAACCCATGCCACTAATTTAGTCATAATGGTTATGACTATATCAAGTCTAGTTTAATAAGACCTAAATTAAATCTTCCTAAGAAAAGATTAAGTCTAAGGTCTTCCACCATTGTAGATATGTGGGCTCTTTCCGGGGTTGATTGTTCTCGATTGGTTACAGTGATTCAGTTGCATCGAGAAGATACAACCATATTTATTAGGCATTGGATGCTACGAGCTGGAGGATGGATTGGGCTCAATATTTTTGATACGGTGAGAGGCTTAATTAGAAATCCAATCTGTATAAATGGTGGGTCTGACTTAACTAAGAAGTGGATCAATATTTCGGACATGGTGAGATTCATGAATTGGAGACCAAATTTGGGTGCACTATGATTAGAGAATTATTGAACAAGAGTTATTCACTCATTGGCTATCCCATCATCAATAACTGTTAGGTGAGGTGATGAGTCAATTGGTGGGACCGCACCACCCACTAGAAATCATTAATCATGAAGATTTTTACATCTTTACAAAGAAAGTGTAGGAATCCGAGAAAATAGTGGGAGCTAATTTGCTTAAAAGTAATACTCCTAAACAAATTGGTCAAGTCTTAATTATAATATCTAACTAGAAACTTTGACTCTCTATAGGAAAATGTCTGCGTCCAATCCACTATCACGTATCCTAGACACTCATAGACTGACCGAACCCATTTATAAGGATTGGCTCTAGAACTTCAAAATTATTTTGGATTCTGAGAAGTTAACTCATGTATTATACCAGGACCCTCCCACCTTACCAGCTTGTCCATCCACTGAATGAAGAGCGTCTCTTCATAAGTGGACGAACGAAGATAACAAGGCTAGATACTACATGTTGGGCTCGATGTTTGATCAGCTTCAGCACCAACATGAAGATATCAAGACTGCCCATGAAATGTTGGCTCACCTACAAGAGATGTTTGGTGAACAGAGTCGCACAGCCAAGTATCAAGTCACTAAACGACTATTTAAGGCTAAAATGCATGATGGGCAGTTAGTCCAAGATCATTGTCTGATGATGATCAAGAACTTGGAAGAGCTTTAGAAGCTTGGAGTGAAGTTAGATCTGGATCTACAGAATGATATAATTCTACAATCCTTGACTGATGCATATGGGCAGTTCATCATGAACTACCATATTTGTAAACTTTAAATTTCTCTGACCGAACTTATGAACATGCTAGTTACTATTGAGCTTTCCATGAAAGATTCTAAAGGCTTAGTGCTTGCTATGGAATGGACTTCTTCCTAGAGAAAGTCTTTTGAAAAGAAGAAAAAGTCTGTGAAAAAGCAAAAGGTGGAAGGAAGAAAGAAAAAAAGGTAGAGCTGAAGAAGAAGGCCGCTAACAAAGGAAAGTTTTTCCATTGCAACAATGACGACCACTGGAAGCGAAACTGCCTTACTTACCTGGCCATCCTGAAGAATATGAATGAGGGAGGTCCTTCTGGAGGTATGCTCATTATTGAGTCTAACCTGATGGTTTTCTCTACATCCAATTGAGTGATTGACTCTGGTTCTAGTGCTCATTTGTGTACTTCTATGCAGGGTCTTAAGGATAGCAAGAGGCTGAGGGATGGTGAGATGATCCTACGCATCGAAAATTGAGTAAGAGTTGCTGCTGTGGTAATGAGAATATACCCTCTTTGACTACCATCTGATTTAGACTTAGTATTAAAAGATTGTTATTATGTGCCTGCAGCAAGTAGGAATTTGATTTCTATTTCATGCTTAGCACTAGAAGGCTATGTAATCAGTTTTCTTAAGGACCATTGTAACATTCTTTATGAAAGAAATAAAATTGCAAGTGGTTTCCTTATTAACGATCTTTACCAGTTACATATTAATATATTTATTTTTAATATCGAGCAAAATATGAATGCCATGAAACGACCTAGGGATAGTCCAAATGATAGGTATCTATGGCACCTAAGACTAGATCAATAGCAAAAGATAGGGTTAACAAATTGGAGAAAATTTGGCTATTAAGTCCATTGACTTTCGAGTCATATCAAATTTGTGAATCTTGTCTTCAATGCAAAATGACTAAGCTCCCTTTTGTAAGACATGGAAAAAGGGCCACAGATCTTCTTGCCCTAGTACATACTGATATGTGCAGCCCATTTAATGTGCCGACTAGAAGCAACTTTGTCTGCTTCATAACCATTATCAATGATTTATCTAGGTACGAATATGTGTATCTTATGAGATACAAGTCTGAAGCTTTTGAAAAGTTTAAGAAATTCAGACATGAAGTAGAAAAGCAAACTGAAAAATCCATTAAGATTCTTCGATCAGATCGAGGAGGTGAATATCTTAGTCAAAATTTTCTAGACTATCTCAAGAAAAATGGCATAGTCTCTCAAGGGACTCCACCTAGAACACCTCAACTCAACGGAGTTTTAGAAAGGAGGAACCGGACCCTATTAGATATAGTCCGATCTATGATGAGCTTCACAGACCCTCTTTATTTTCTTTGAGGATACTGTTTGTTAACTACAATATACTTACTGAATAGGGTTCCTTCTAAAATTGTTCTTACCACACCATATGAGATATAGCATGGTAAGAAATCATGTCTGAGTCATCTCAGAATTTAGGATTATCCAGTTCATGTCAAAAGACAACAAGCAGACAAGTTAGACTTTAGGTCCTTTAGAGCTCAATTTATAGGATATCCTAAAGAATCATTAGGATATTATTTCTACATTTCAGAAGATCATAATGTGATTATGGGTCAACATGCCATCTTTCTTAAAAAATAGTTTATTCAGAATAGCAACATTGAAAAATAGATCAAACTCAATGAGAAAGTCTCACAAGAACAATGAGCTAAGGACCAAATGGAACCAAATTCGGTTGAGCCAATACAATCACTACCTCCTCCATCTCATTAATCGAAAAGGGTTTTCCATCTCCCTGAGAGGTACTTAGGTACTATTTTAGAAAAAATAGAAAAAATATTTCTCGTAGGTAATGAGGTTCATGGTGATGATACCAAAACCTATAACGAGGCGATATCGAATATTGACTCTGAGAAATGGTTAGAGGTAATGAAGTCTGAAAATAACTCGATGCACTCAAACCAAGTCTGAACCTTGGTAGATCCACTAGAAGATATAGTACCTATTGGGTGTAAATGGATCTACAAGAGAAAGATTGGTGCAGATGGGAATGTGGAGACATTCAAAGCTAGATTAGTGGCAAAAGAATATAGTCAACGCGAAGGCATTGACTATCAGGATACCTTTTTGTCAGTAGCTATGCTAAAATTCATCCGCATATTGCTTACTATTGCAGCCTATTTCGATTATGAAATATGGCAAATGGATGTGAAAATGACATTCTTAAATGGATACCTTAAGGAAGATATCTATATGGAACAACTGCTAGGTTTCACATCTAGTGATGTTGATCATAAGGTATGCAAGCTGCGAAGATCCATATACGGGCTTAAGCAAGCATCTCGGAGATGCAATACTCATTTCAATGATGTGATCAAATTATTTGATTTCATCGAGAATGATGAGGAACCATGTATCTTCAAAAAGATCAGTGGGAGCATTATTGTCTTCCTCATATTATATGTAAATGATATCCTCCTTATTGGAAATGATATTTTCATGTTAATTGTAGTTAAAATATGGTTATCTAAAAAATTCTCCATGAAAGACCTAAGTGAAGCATCCTTTATTCTAGGAATTAAGATCTATAGAGATAGACCGAATAGGATGCTAGGACTTTCACAGAAGATGTACATAAAGGAAGTGCTAAAGAGGTTTAGAATGAAAAACTCTAAGAGTGGTTTGGTACCCTTCAGACATGGCATTCATCTTTCCAAGAAGATGTGTCCTAGCACGCCTGAGGAAATAGAACGCATGAGCCAGATCCCTTATGCTTCAGCAATAGGGAGCCTCATACATGCCATGTTATGTACACGACCTGATATAGCCCATGTTATGAGTGTCACTAGCAGATATCAGTCAAATCCAGATGAAGAACATTAGACTGCTATGAAATATGTCCTTAAGTACTTGAGAAGAACTAAGAATATGTTGTTGGTCTTCGGTAATGAAGAACTCCAAGTCTAGGGGTATATAGACTCAAATTTTATGTCCGATGTAGATGATCGAAAGTCGACATCTATGGGTCTATTTATGTGTAATGGTGGTGCTGTTAGTTGAAAGAGTTTTAAGCAGACTGTGACAGTGGATTCCACCATGAAAGCAGAATACATCACTGCATCAGAAGCTGCAAAGGAGGCATTCTGGTATAAGAAGTTTGCCACAAAGATCGAAGTGATGCCATCAGATGCCATTCCTCTATACTGTGATAATAATGGCACCATAGCCCTTACTAAGGAGCCAAGGTCTCACCAAAAATCCAAGCACATTGAGCGGCGATACCACCTGATTCATGATTACCTTGAGAAGGATTACGTCGAGGTCAAGAGAGTCGACTCTGCAGACAATGCAGTCGAACTACTCATAAAGCCGTTGGGCCAGCAGAAGATCGAAGCCCACCTTGAGAAGATGGTACTTAGATTTATAGCCAATTAGCTTTAGGTCAAGTGGAAGTTTGTTAGATATGTGTGCCCTAGAAGCCAGAATTGGCTAACACTTGTAATACACTTCTAGGAGCAAAATTATAATTTTGACTATAAATAATAAAATAGATTATTTTTTATCAAAAATGTGTATTTAGTGTCTGTGATACATCCCTTGAGTTTAGGGTAATGATAATTCTTATTTTCAAGAGTTGAAAATTTAAGACAAAAATTTTCATTATTAACTCATAAAATACTCCCGATCGTACGATCATCATGAGGATGGTGATTCATCTGGAAGATTAGTGTACAATTTCTTTTATATAGTAAATGAGTCTTGAGTCTATGGTGTAAAGACACCGAAGCGAGAGTATAGGTATTCATTAGAGAATGAGGGCACTGAGCGTGACCACCTCGAGCAGTCATAAGAAAGTCTACCTTCTCGTCGATGACTGGCTCGAAGCTGCAGTGGTGTGTCTAGTTGTTTGACTTGAGGTGCATCAACAGTTCATCTTGAGGGTGTTATAGTTTGACTACACCATGACTCGGTCTCCTAGCCATTTGGAACCTAGAGGTGTATGTTGGCTATAGCATGTTCATTGAAGGAATTGGATTGCACCAAGAGGGAATCTATCAACCTCGGTAGAAGAGGAGTAGACCTATGATGATCATGAGAATCAAGTCCATAAGCTTATGGCCATGGTAGAGTGAAATAATAGAAAGAGTTTCTATTAAGGTTTTCACATCGGACTTGAATCAAATGATTAAATCATATAACAACAATTAGGGTTTGACGAGTTCACCTTAACACTAATCTGATCGGGGCTCAAGATAGAAGAATTTAATCACACATGTAGCTGCATTGAGAGGTTCATTTTTAGTTTTGATGGGTTGCCACCATATACTACTAGGTATCACTAATGGATTTTGGGAGCAATTAGAATGATTTGGATGATCGATCATTCTAGTTGTACGAATCAGAAGAGTTCTGATCCATCAAAAGGTGTTTCGATGATAATGATGATAGAGATTATGACATATCTCATTGTCATACAGAATTGAACCTAACTTGATCACACAAACATGGATTTGGATCTGGATATCATCAATTGGACTAATTTAGCTCAATTAATTTGAATTAGATTCAATTAGGTTCAAGAAAATCGTGCTAGCACTCGATTGAACCTAATGTTCTCCTTCTACTATCATTAAAAGTTATCTCGACTGAGTCAAATATATTTATGCTCACTTAGGTACCTTTACTTAATTTGACTAGAGCTTGTCTAGGTCAGAAAAGGATTGTCTTAATTTATGAGATAAGTTAAAGACAACACCTACCATTTTTCGTCACCTGCCAATTTCTGTCTTTTGACTTTGATCAAACGTTGACCTTTGACACTTAGACAACTGCCCGTGCATCATGCACCCATAGGGGAGTAGATAGGGGCTTGTCCCCTTGCTAGAAAATAGAAAGGAGGGGGTGCATGCCTAGGGAGGCATGCACCTAAGGATAGGGACACCTAGAGTCCCATATAGATGGGACTCCAGGTTGCTTCTTGGAATCAACTTAGGAAGGCGCCTAAGACTCAGCTTTAACCAATCTTGGCACCACCTATGGATGATTTGAGGGGGTTTTCATCTAATTGGATCAGGTGATGTCATCCTATCAATCAAATTTAGATCTGATTGTACGATGTGACGTGATTGATCCGGATGATGTGGCATTGCATGGCGCAGTAGGGTCTATAAAAACCCTATGTGCGCCAAGCTTTAGAGAGGATCACCCATAGCCCATGCCACACGGCTTCCCCTCTCCCTCCTCCTTGCCATCTTCAGGTCATCTCTCTTATCTCCACGCCCAAGGAGATTTGGGCTCCAATTTGGTGCGATCTAGGCAAAAGAAAGGTGATGAGAAAGGAAGAAGGCAGCACTGCTGCAAGAGACGATTCCAGATCTTCAAAAGGAGTTTTGAAGATCCTCCAAATCAGATCAAGATCTGCTATTTGGAAAGGTGATAAAGAAGAAGAAGATCTCTAGATTCAACCTAAGTGGATATTGATAGAGGCCAGGCACTTGCATAGCTAGATCCAGAACTTCAGGCAATCAGCAGGATCATCATAGGATAATCCGATTACCTAATAACAAGGTACAAAATTAAATTAGATTTAATTTTTATTTTATTTTTATTTATTAAATCTATATAATTAGATTTGAAGTATCTCAGATATGTTTTGGATTTAAAAGAAAAATTTTTGAAATATCTCTTTTGACCCAATCAGATCTGAACGAACTTGATCGGAGAAATCTGACTTTTCCCTTCATCTCATACATCTTAGATCTATGTTATTTAATTTTAATTTTTTGATTTTAGATCTAATCACATCTAATGTGATATCTAAAATCATCTAATTATCAAATTAAATATAAATTAAAATCAGATCTAATTAATTATGGAACTTGGCTTTGATACCAGTTGAAGAGAAAATTCTTATTTTTTGGATCAGGTTCCTTTAGATCTGATTGGATCAAGAGGAATATTTAAAAAATTTTGCTTTAAGATTCTAATTAGATCTAAGACTCTTCAAATTTGATCTTATTGATCTAATAAAATAAAATTAAATAAAATTAAATCTAATTTAATTATACTTTTATTTTGGGTAATCTAATTATCCTATGATGATCTCGATGTTTGCCTGAGGTTCTGGATGTAACCACGCAAGTGCCTGGCCTCTATCAATGTCCACTTGGGTAGGATCTAAAAATCTTCTCCTTCTTTATCAATCCTCTAAAAATTAGATTTGCATTAGATCTTGAAGATCTTCAGAAATTCTTTTGAAGAACAATTGTTGTCTCTTGCAGCAGTGCTGCCTTCTTCCTTTCCTATTGTCTTTCACTTGCTTGGATCGCACCTAACTCATGCCCAAAACTTCTTGGGCATGGAGAGGAGAGAAAGGACCAAAGGGTGGCATAGAGAAGGAGAGAGAGAGAGAAGCTTTGTGGCATGGGCTAAAGGAAGAAGCTCTCAAATCTAGGTGCAGACAAGGTTTATATAGACCCTACTACACCATGCAGTGCCACATCATCCTAGCCAATCATGGCTCTTTGTGCAATTAGATCTAAATTTGATTGGTGGGATGACATCATCTAATCCAATCTGGTGAGAGACCCTCAAAATCCTCCTTAGTTGGCATCAAGATTGGGTCAAACAAGACTTCTTGGCACCACATGATTTAATTTCCTGAAGCAATCTGATGTCCCATTTGTATGGGACTCCAACTCTTTAGCAGGGGGATAAGGCCCTAGGTACTCTCTTATGGGTGCATGATATATGGGTAGATGTCTAAGTGTCCAAGGTCAATATTTGACCAATGTTCGAAAATAAGATTTAGCAGGTGATGGAAAATGGTAGGTGTTGTCTCAAATTTATCTCATAAATTAAGACAATCTTTTTCTAACCTGGACAAGCTCTAGTTAGACCAAGTAAAGGTTCTTGAGTGAGCCCAGACACATTTGACTCAGTTAAGATAAGCTTTATTGATTATTAAAAGAGAATAGTAGGCTCAATCATGTCCTAGAATGATTTTCTTAAACCTAATTGAATCTTCTTCAAATCAATTAAATTAGGATAGTCTAATTGATGATATCCAGATCCAAACCCTTATTTGTGTGATCCAATTAGGTTCAATTCCATATGGTAATGGGATATGTTATGATCTCTATCATCGACTTCATCAAAACATCTTTCGATGGATAAGAACTTTTCTGATTCAGACAACTAGTATGATTGATCATCCAAATCATTCTAATTGCTCCCAAAATCCATCAGTGACATCTAGCAGCATATGGTGGCAATCCATCAGAACTAAAAGTGAACCTCTCGGTGTAGTTACTTGTATGATTAAGTTTCTCTATCTTGAGTCCTGACTAGATTAGGGTTAAGGTGATCTCATCAAACCCTAATTTCCATCATATGAATTAATTATTCGATTCAAGTCCAATATGAAAAACCTTAATAGAAACTGTCTATTATTTCACTCTACTCTAGCCAAGGGCTTATGGACTTGATTCTCATGATCATCATAGGGTTGCTCCTCATCTACCGAGGTAGATAGATCTCCTATTGGTGCAATCCAATTTCTATAACGAACATGCTATAGCTAATATACACCTTAGGATTTCAAATGGCTAGGAGATTGAGTTATGGTGTAGTCAAACTACAACACCCTCAAGGTGAACTGTCGATGCACCTTAGGTCAAAGAACTGACACACTACTATAGCTTCAAGTCAGTAATCAATAAGAAGGTAGACTTCCTCATGACTGCTTGAGGTGGTCACGCTCAGTGCTCTTGTTCTCTAGCAAGTACATGTACTCTTGCTCTGGTGTTTCTACATGATAGGCTCAAGACTCATCTACTCTAAAGAAGCGATCGTATATCAATCTTTCAGATCAGTCATCATCCTCATGATGATCCTACAGTCGGGAGTATTTTATGACTTAATAATAAAAATTCATGTCTTAAATTTTAAACTCTTAAAAATATGAACTATCGTTACCATTAACTCAAGGGATGTATCACAGACACTTTCAAATACACACTGTGATAGAAAATAATCTATTTTATTATTCATAGTCAAAATTATAATTTTACCCTTAAAAGTGTATCATAAGTGTCAGCTAATCTGACTTCTAGGGCACACATATCTAACAGAAGAATAAGCAGGAAGAAGGACCTTTTGAAGGAATGTTTGTCATTAAGTCAGTCGAGCAAAATGTGAATACCATAGGATCAAAATGATCTAGAGATAGTGTTAACGAAAGGTATCTATGGCACCTTGGACTAGGTCATATGACTAAAGATAGGATTAACAAATTAAAAAAATCTGGACTAATGGATCTGTTGACTTACGAGTAATATCTGATTTGTGAGCATGCCTTCAAGGCAAAATGACCAAGCTCCCTTTTGTAGGACATGGAAAAAGGGCCATGGACCTACATGCCCTGGTAGATATAGATGTGTGCAGTCCATTCGATATACCAACCAGAGATAATTATGTCTACTTTATTATCTTTACCGATAATCCATCTCGATATGGGTATGTGTGCTTTATATGACACAAGTCTGAAGCCCTTAAAAAGTTCAAGAAATTCAAACATGAAGTAGAAAAGCAAACCAAAAAATCCATTAAGGTTCTTTGATTAGATCATGGAGGTGAATACCTTAGTCGAGAATTTTTGGATTTTCTTAAGGACAATGGTATAGTCTCATAATGGACACGGCAAAAGTGCCTCAACTTAATAGGATTTTAGAATGAAGAAAACAGACCCTATTAGATATGGTCTATCCATGATGAGCTTCACATATCTTCCTGAGTTTTTTTAAAGACAGTTTAATAGGGTTCCATCTAAAACTGTTTCTGCCACTACATATGAGATATGGCATGGTAAGAAGCCAAGTCTGAGTCATCTCAAAATTGGGGTTGTCCAACAGCAGACAAGTTAGAGTTTAGGTCCCTTATAGCACAGTTTATTGGATATCCTAAAGAGTTATTAGGATGTTACTTCTATCTTCCGAAAAACCATAATGTGATTGTGGGTTGACACATCATTTTTCTTGAAAAATATTTTGTTCAAGATGGTGGCATCGAAAGACAGAAGGCTTGAGGAGGAAGTCTTCAAAGAGGAAAGACCCAAGGAACCTGAGGAACCCAGTTAGTCTGAGCCGATCCATAATTCACTACCTCCTCCACCTCATAGGTCAAATAGGATTTTCTATCCTCTTGAAGGTACTTAGGTACTATTTCAGAGGATGTAGAGAAAATATTTCTCATGAAAAATGGGTTCATGGTGATGATCCCAGAACCTATGATGAGGCGATATCAGATATCGACTCCAAGAATTGGTTAGAGGCAATGAAGTCAAAGATTGACTTGATGCACTCGAACCAAATTTGGATCTTGGTAGATCCACTTAAAGGTATAGTACCTATTAGGTGTAAATGAATCTTCAAGAGAAAGATAGGTGCAGATGAAAATGTAGAGACATTCAAGGCTAGGATAGTGGCAAAAGGATATTAGGATACCTTCTCGTCAGTAGCTATCCATCCGCACATTGCTTGCCATTGCAGCATATTTCAATTACGAAATATGATAGATGGATGTGATAACAAAGTTCATAAATGGATATCTTGAGGAAGATATTTATATGGAACAGTTGTTTGTTTTCACATCCAATAATAGTGATCACAAAGGTCTGCAAGCTACAAAGGTCCATCTATGGACTCAAGCAAGTATCTCGGTGTTGGAATGCTTGATGTAATCAAATCATTTGGTTTCATCAAAAATGAGGAGGAACAATGTGTTTTCAAAAGAGTCAGTGGGAGGGCTGTTGTCTTGTATTGTACGTGGACCACATCCTCCTAATTGGGAATGATGTTCCCATGCTGACATAGGTCAAAGTATAGTTATCTATGAAATTTTCTATGAAAGACCTAGGTAAGGAATCTTTCATTTTGGGTTTTTAAGGTCTATAGGGATAGACCGAAGAGGATGTTGGGTCTCTCACATAAAGAAAGTATTGAAAAGGTTCAGCATGGTAAACTCTAATTGCAGGGGTATGCAGACTCAGACTTTATGTCTGACATAGATAAGTCGACATTTGAAAGTTTGTTCCTATGCAATGGTGGTACTGTAAGTTGGAATGGTTTCAAGAAGATGGTTCCACCTCATTCGTGATTATC
Organism: Cocos nucifera; assembly: GCA_006176705.1. NCBI lineage: Eukaryota > Viridiplantae > Streptophyta > Magnoliopsida > Arecales > Arecaceae > Cocos > Cocos nucifera. The sequence continues at coordinate 63,981 of QRFJ01004371.1, read as the reverse complement.
AAAAGAAGGATACATCGAGGTTAAGAGAGTCAACACTGCAGACAATGCGGCTAACCCACTGACAAAGCCTTTAGGCAAGCTAAAGATCCAAGCCTACCTTGAGAAGATGGGACTTGGATTTGTAGCAAATTTGCTTTAGGTCAAGTAGAAGTTTGTTAGAGTGTGCCCTAGAAGCCAGATTGGCTGATACTTGTTAAATACTTTCTAGAGGTATTTTCATAATTTTGACTTAAAATTAGTTAAAGGGTTATTTATTCTATCATGTTGTATGCTAAAGTATCTATGATACATCCATTGAGTTAATAGGCATGACAACACATATTCTCAAGAGTTGAGAATTTAAAGCATCTATTATCATAATTAACTTATAAACTGCTTTCGATCTTAGGATCATCATGTGGATGGTGATCGATCCGAAAGATCGATGTATGATCACTTCCTTAGGATAGATGAGTCTTGAGTCTACGGTGTGGAGATACTAGAGCAAGAGTATAGGTACTTGTTAGAAAATGAGGGCACTAAGCATGACCATCTCGAGCAGTTATTAGAAAGTCTATCTACTCGTCGATGACTAGCTCGATGCTGCAGTCATGTGTTTAGTGAAAGAACCAGATTTAGGATTTCACGAGTAGATCTTGAAACTTTTTCAAGATCATACAGTGAAAGATTTAAATAGATTAAATATTTATTTAAATAAATATAAAAATATCCTAGATCTAAGATTTATTATATGATCAAGGCATGATATTAAATCAAAAATTAAAAATACAAAGAAAAGATTAACATGTTGATCTCATCAACATGTTACAACACTACATCTAATGTAGCTATAGAATAACAGATTAGATTTGATACCTGAGCAAGTTAGATTCTAACTTATTGATCCAGGCTTGAAGATCAAGTCATAAGCTACACATGCATTCAGCCTCTAGGAGTCATCCATATGAGCCCATGAACACGATCTGAGATCCTGATGCAGGAAATCAGCACAGTATGCTAGTACTATATTGATCTCTCTTCGACGGTCGATTCAATGCTTTCTTCTTTGAGACTTGGACTCTCCAAAATATCAAAAGAAAGAGGAGAGATTTTAGATCTGAGAATTTCTCAACAAATTTTCAAAAGGAGGAGGAGAAGAGAAAATCAAAATAGCCCTAGAAGAAGACCCTCTTCTTCTTCTCTTTTCTCTCACATGGACACCATGTTTGGTATCAATGGAACCCTAATGCCCAAGGACCCTCTCTCTATAATTTTTGGACACCCCAAAACTCTCCTAACGATCTGTGTTCCACAAAAAAATCATGTCAAAATTCATTCAAAATAAATAGAAAAAGAAAAGTCTTTGTCTAGGTCAAATACTAGACAATAAAAGGTCAAACAGGGCAAGTCAAGGGGCGCCAAACTCTTGGGTGCCCCTCTCCAATATTTTTGACACATACCAGCAAGGAGGGGCACACAAAAAAGGGCCTTTCTCACATGGAATAATAAAGAAAATAATAGGGAGAGGGCGAGGCACCTAATTACCATAGACTTGGTCCTCCACCCAATTACCATAGGAGAAAGAGATAGAGTGAGAGGGGGCATTCATGAAGACCAGGGAGAAAGGGATTTGTTGCACAAAATAAGAGAAGAAATAGGGCGTGGGGTGTGGAGGGCTAAGGTGATGCAAGGTGGAATCCTAGTCTTACTAGGATTCCATCTATGACTTGGTCAAAATGATTTCTCAAACCAAATTAAACCAAAACCAAGTCAACCAAATTAAATTAGATTCTAACCTAATTATAAATTAAATTAAATTAAATTAAATTAGATTTAATTTTAATTTAATTTTCTAATTAAATTAAAAAGTTGGGTTGACCCAAGTCCTAGTTGAACTAGAACTAGTTTTTCCTTGCACTTGGCTTATCCAATAAGCCAATTGGACTTGATCCAATCAAGTCCAAACCAAATTTAATTAAATTATATTTAATTAGACTTAATCTCAATCCTTTGGCATAATTAAATTAAGCTAATTAACAATCAAATTGCTAATCGATCCTCTTGCAACACTTGCACTAGGTTAAACATCAATCGTATTGATCATTTAACCCTAAAATGATTCTTAATCGTTGATCAACCATCCGATCAGATCGTAAGCTCTAATATGTATGACCTCATAGGTCCAAATCTAAGTCAGTAGCATAAAAATAAATTTCTATATCAATTAAAGTAACCATCTAGCAATGATACTCGATGGTCGGATAGGTCGAATGTGTAGAACAACATCCTTAGAACCCATGCAAATATAGTTTCCATAAAATTCATCCCCTTGACCAATATGCTCGTAGGACACCATAGAGTTCAACTATCAACTCTAATTAGGTTGTCCACATTGTATTTCAAAATATCAAATCCATCTGATGGATTATCCTAGCCAAGATTTTGCTATATTGAAATATAGTGTTACATTATTCTCAAAATCTTGGAGTGGTCAATTCCATCTTGATCACACTCTAACTTTTACTTGACTGTGCCTTGAAGCCTTTCATTACTAAATTAAAAATTTAGTTAGTCTTGTACCACAACACAGTGAGTTGCTCGCAAGCCACTGAGATGATCTTAGGTCTAAGGGATACTTATACCTATATCCCATTAGAGACATTCTCGATAGCAGAATACTCTAGAGTTGGTCACGTTCAATGACGATGTACCCATACATCTCACTTGTATGCCATATTAGTGTCTCCACACTCTTTAGTTAAGAGGACAACTAACCTATATGGCATACAGCGACCTATGCTCGATAGACGCTATCGTCCTAATTAATAGCCTATCATTTGGTCATGAATAGATTTAAGGACTAATCAATAAATCCTCTCTTAATTGAAGTAAAATAGTCCTAAGAACATCACTACAATAATGGAGTTTGTTAGAAAATAAATACTTTTATGATAAAAAATGCTAAAAATATATTTTATTTATTAATGAATCAATTATAGATATAATATAGCTCAACGATCAATAGGTTGATTATTGGCTTTGGGACACATTTCCTAATAACTCCGACTTGTCCTAAAGTCACTCGGCATAGTATCTAATACCCATCTTTGACTTGTGGTTATCGAACTTCTTTATCGCCAGGGCTTTAGTAAAGGGGTCGGCTAGGTTCTCCTTTCTGTTGATCTTTTGAAGGTCGATGTCACCTCTATCCATGATCTCTCGGACTAGGTGAAAGTGGTGTAGAATGTGCTTTGTTTGCTGGTGTGCCTTCAATTATTTTGCCTGAGTAATGGTACCAGTGCTGTCATAGTAGAGTACGACCGTACCATCAAGGGAGGGTCTTACTCCAAGCTCGGTGATAAACTTTCTCAGCCACACAGCTTTCTTCATGGCATCTGATGCTGTAATGTACTCTGCTTCGCAAACAGAGTCTGCCATAGTATGCTGCTTAGAACTCTTCCAATAGATAGCTCCATCATTTAGAGTAAAGATATATCCTGACATGCTTTTATTGTCATCATGGTTAGATTGAAAGTTGGAGTCAGTAAACCCTACAAGATTCCAATCTGACTCGTCATAAATCAACTATTGGTCCTTAGTATTTCTCAAATACTTAAGAATGGTTTTAACCACATTCTAATGATTTTCTCTAGGGTTGGACTGGTATGTACTCACTACTCTTAGTGAGTATGCCACATCTGGTCTCGTACATGTCATGGTGTATGTGATAGATTGCACTATCGAAGCATATGAGATTCTACTCATACGTTCTCTCTCTTCAATAGTTGTCGGATAATCCTTCTTAGAGAGAGAAATCCCATGGCCTATCGAAAGATAGCTTTTTTTGGAATTCTTCATGTTGAACCTTTTCAGTACAGTATCTATGTACACGGACTGGGATAACCCAGACATCCTTTTAGATCTATCCCTATAGATCTTCATCCCTAGGATGTAGGATGCTTCATCCTAGTCCTTCAGGGAGAGCTATGATGACAACTAGATTTTTATTTTCTATAGTGCTGGAATGTCATTTCCGATTAAGAGAATGTTATCCACGTACAAAATAATGAATACTACTATTGAACCTTTTGCCCATTTGTAAATGCATGGTTTTTCTCCATTCTTAACAAAGCCATACATTTTGATCACTTTATCAAAATGCATGTTTTAACTCTGAGATGCCTGCTTCAGTTCATAAATAGATCTCTGAAGCCTGCACACTTTGAACTCATTTATGGATGTGAACCCCTCAGGTTGTATCATATACACCTCATCAATCAAGTCTTCATTTAGGAAAGCTATTTTCACATCCATCGACGAGATCTCAGAGTCTGGATGGGCAGCAATCGCAAGCATAATCTGAATTGATTTGAGCATTACCATAGAAAAAATATCTCGTCATAGTCAATACCATAACGTTGACGATCCCTCTTGGCAACCAGATGGGCTTCATAGGTCTCCACCTTTCTGTCTGCTCCTCTTTTCCTTTTGAAGATCCATTTACACCCAATGGGTTTAACCCCTTCAAGTGGGTCAATCAATGTCCACACATCGTTGACCTTCATGGATCTCATTTTCAATTTCATGGCCTCAAGCCATTTCTTGGAATCAGGTCTCTGCATAGCATCCATATAGATGATCGGATCCTCATCTTTCTCATCGAGTTTGATGGGATCACCATCTTGGATCAAGAAATCATAGTATCTATTCGAATGATGTGGTACTCTATCAGATTGCCTTAATGGTGCAGGTACATTAGGCTCTAGATCTGATCTAATCAAATCCGACTCAGGTTCAGCTATAGGTATCGATTTTTCTATCTGTTGAATTTCATCAAATTTAACCTTAGAGGCAATAATTCCTTCACCAAGGAACTCTTTTTCTAAAAAGATTATTTTCAGGCTGATGAACAACTTTTGTACATCAGCATGGTAGAAATAGTAACCCTTACTTTCCTTAGGATATCCAATGAACATGATTTATCAAACCATGGTCCAAGCTTATCTATATGCAAATATTTGACATAGGCCAAACAACCCCAAATCTGTATGTGAGAGAGTGTAGGCCTACGCCCAGTCCATATATCATATGGAGTCTTTGCAATAGATTTACTCCATACATTGTTCAATATATAACATGCAATCTCAAGAGCATAACCCCAATATGAAACATGCAGACTAGAAAATCCTATCATGGATCGAACCATGTCTAACAAGGTTTGATTTCTTCTTTTTGATACACCATTATGCTGTGGTGTGCCAGGAGGAGTCCACTGTGAGAGAATTTTATTCTCTTCTAGATATGTCAAGAACTCACTAGATAGATATTCCCCTCCTCGATCCGATTGAAGAGTTTTAATACTCTTTCCAGTTTATTTTTCTACTTCACTTTAGAATCTTTTGAACATTTCAAATGAATCCAACTTATATTTCATCAGATAGATACATCCATATCTTGATAGATCATCTATGAAAGTGATGAAGTAGACATATCCACCTATGGCACTTGTGCTCATTGGTCCACATACATCAGTATGTACTAGACCTAAGAGCTCAGTAGCTCTCTCATCTTTTTTAGTAAAAGATGACTTGATTATTTTTTCAAGAAGACAGGACCTACAGGTTGGAAGTGATTCACAATCACCAACTTCGAGGATTCCCTCTTGGGTCAACTTATTTATCCTATTCTTATTAATGTGACTTAGTCTATAGTGTCATAGGTAGATATTAGAGACATTATCTAATCTAGGATATTTTTTAGAAGTGTACATTACACTCATAGATTGTGATAAAATATAAATACCATTTCTGTATTATCCTTGCATTATTGTAAAATTATCCATAATAATCTTTCTTTATAGACAAATGATAACCATCTTTAGCCAAAAGGCTAATAGAGATTATATTCATCAGAAAGGAAAGATAATAATGACATTTAGTTAAAGAAATGATATTAGTATTGAGAATAAGTTGAACTATTTTCATAGCTAGAACTGGAACAGACCTTCCATTTCCAATATTCAGGAATCGCTCATTATTCTCAAATCTCCTAGTAATTTGAAGTCGTTGCAATATATTGCAAATATGAACTAGACTTCTGGTATCCAATATCCAAGTAGAAGTATCACAAATAGAGAAATTATAAGATGTTATCATATTATATCCTTGATCAGCAACTACTTGCTCATCTCTCTTATTCAGCCTATTGGGATCATGGGAATCACAACACTGAGGATAATTCCTCTTCCAATGATTCTACTTCTTACAATGGAAGCACTCAATATAATCTAGGTTATTCTTGGATCTTATATTTAAATTGGGCATAGAGGTCCCAGCATGAACCACTTCGTACTGTTGAACAACATTCAACTTTCGATACTTATTATCGAAGTTGGGTCTCATAAGTTAATCACTATCTAAAAGTGACTGAAGCAACTGTGGTTTGGGTTTAACTATATAAAGGAGAATCAAAAGTCTAATTAGTAATTGATTCATTAAATCTAAAGATTTAAACTTTAATCAAAAGATTTCTTTCACTATTTTATTCGAATTGATAGCCTCTCCCTCCAATTCGAGAAATTATCCTAATTTCATAGTAGGTATTAAAATTCACATAGACTGCACACAAGTCCAACTATGGTTAGTCAACCCATGTACATCTAAGGATAGGTTCATAATCAATTATTTTTTTAAATAATTTTTAGTAATTTAATTTTGCCTCAGGTAACATTTTAGTAGGCTGGGGCCTCCATTGAAAGTTTCGGTTAGGTCCAACTATTAACATGATCATACTTGGTCTATCTAACTAATGAATGATTAAGTCCAACTATGGTTGGTCAACCTAACCATCATTTAGAGAGACGCATCCAAGAAATCATATAATGAATGATAATTCCATTAGTAGATAAGCATCAGGCCTATGGGCCTCCAATGATTATCCAACTAATGGATCAATTATCACCCACTTAATGGGAGGTTATGATCTAGTTATCACCATAACTAATTTATTTTAAGGACCTAATAATTTTAAAAGATTTAATTTTTAACAAAGAGGAAAGGTTAGATGAACAAGCTTACCATGATTTTTCCACTGACTTCACCAAGTCAGCTTAAGGAAGACCATTAATAGGCTGGTTAAGAAGCACCTAAATTAGTCATACTGATTTATCTTGCTGACATAAGTCAACTAGAATAGTCAAGTGATCTGATCAAAACATAATTTTACTAAGAGGCCTGGTAAGTTCAATCGGTGGAAGGGTCTGCCAAAGCTTGCCTTAGACACCATTAAAAATGATAAGGTAAGCAGGCTATCAATTAAAGACCATGGGTCTAGTTTACCTTAGACACCAACTGATTAATTAGTTTTAATTAGATCAACCTAGCAATTCATGCTGGACCTCGTAGCTAAGAATCAAGTCCATCTTGGGTCTCATTAAAGACATGGACTTGACCAACAACAACTATTGTAATTGATCTAGCGAATCCTTGACCTAATCTAAGACAATAATTGATTAGATTTAGTCAATTCTCTAATTAAGTCCATTATTTAATCTAACCTTAGGTATAACCTAAAAGATGGATCTAATCCTCATTAATCCATTTAACCCAATGTGTTATGATTCGTGTCTTAGGATCTTCAATTTACAATTCTAGATCCTGATCAAACAACTTCTTAATTCTTAATTATATTTTGGATTGAATGTTGGAGTTCGGCTTTTCAAAAATAATTTTCATATTTGTAAAATACTTTTACAACATGGTTCTATCAACCAAGTTGTATATTTGATTTATAATCAAAAAGCAAGTAATATAAACGTGAATCTACTTTAGATCTAATCTAAACTGGTTCACGTAATTGAAATAGTTTCAACACTAATCAATCATAAATCAACTTAGATCAAATCTAACATATTTATGATGATTAAAATTAGATTAAAATATTTTTAATTAAATTATAAAATAGTTTAGATCTAATCTAAAATTTTATGATCAATGTTTTAGATTAGCATGTACTTGGATAACCTTTTCACTGTAAGGGATAAACTTTACAGTAGGACAACTTTATAGCAGTCAATGCAATTTAAAAAATTTATTTTTAGATCTAAAATTATTTTAAATTAATTAAATTATAAATAAAATTAGATTAAATCTAATAAATATATGATTAGAAATAGATCATCATAAATTAGGATAACTTTTCACTATAAGGGGTAAATCTTACAGTAGGATAATCTTATGGTAGTTCGTGAGATCTAAATTTTTAATTTTTAATTTAATAATTAGATTATAAATTAAATATAATCTAATAAATAATCTAAACATGCTCAAGAAAATCATGTAATAAGAACCTAAGCTCTAATACTAATTGAATGAACCAGATCAAGGGTTTCACAGATAGATCTTGAAAACTTTTCAACATCATGCAGCAGAAGATTTAAATAAATCAAATATTTATTTAAATAAATATAAAAAAATTTTAGATCTAAGATTTATTATATGATCAAGATATGATATTAAATCAAAAATTAAAAATACAAGGAAAAGATTAACATGTTGATCTCATCAACATGCTACAATACTACATCTAATATAGCTATAGAATAACATATTAGATTTGATACATGAGCAAGTTAGATGTTCTAACATGCTGATCCAGGTTTGAGGATGAAGTTATGAGCCGCACATGCATCTGGCCTCTAGGAGTCGTCCATACGAACCCACAAACATGATCTGAGATCTTGATGCAGGAAATCAGCATAGTATGCTAGTGCTGTGCTGATCTCTCTTCGACGATCGATTTGATGCTTTTTTCTTTGAGACTTAGACTTTTCAAAATATCAAAAGAAAGAGAAAAAAATTTAGATCTGAGACTCTTAAAAAAATCTCAAAAGGAGGAGAAGAAAAAATCAAATAGCCCTAGAAGAAGACCCCCTTCTTCTTCTCTTTTCTCTCACCTAGATACCTAGTTTTGTGTCTGTGGAACCCCAATGCCCAAGGATCCTCTCCCTATGATTTTTATACACCCTAAAACTTTTCTAATTTATTCTATGTCCCGCAAAAAAATCAAGTCAAAATTCATCCAAAATATATAGGAAAAGAAAAGTCCTTGTTTAGGTCAAATACTAGACAAGGAAAGGCTAAACAGGGCAAGTCAAGGGGCGCCCAACTCTTGGGCACCCCTCTCCAATATTTTTGGCATGTACCAGCAAGGAGGGGCACACAAAAAAGGCCCTTTCTCATGTGGAATAAGATAGAAAATAATTGGAAGAGGGGGAGGCACCTATTGGGAATAGTTTAGGTTTATTAGGATTCTATCTCATAGAATCCAAAATCAAAAGAAACTTCCTCTTAGACTTGGTCCTCCACCCAATTGCCATATGAGAAAGAGAGAGAGAGAGAGAGAGAGAGAGAGAGAGAGAGGGAGAGGGAGTGTGCATGAAGACCAAGGAGAAAGGAATTTGTTGCACAAAATAAGAGAAGAAATAGGGCTTGGGGCATGGAGGGCTCAGGTGGCGCAAGGTGAAATCCGAGTCTTACTAGGATTCCATCTATGACTTGGTCAAAATAGTTTCTCAAACTAAATTAATCCAAAACCAAGTCAACAAAATTAAATTAAGTTTTAAACTAATTAATAATTTAATTAAATTAGATTTAATTCTAATTTAATTTTTCAATCAAATTAGAAAATTGGATTGACCCAAATCCTAGTTGAACTAAGATTAGTTTTTCCTTGTACTTGGCTTATCCAATAAGCCAATTGGACTTGATCCAATCAAGCCCAAACCAAATCTAATTAAATTATATTTAATTAGACATAATCTTAGTCCTTTGGCTTAATCAAATTAAGCCAATTAGCAATCAAATTGCTAATTGATCCTCTTGCAACACTTACGCTATGTTAAACATCAATTGTATTGATCGTCTAACACTAGAATGATTCTTAATCATTGATCAACCATTGGATCAGATTGTGAGCTTTAATGTGCGTGATCTCATAGGTCCGAACAAAATTGGTCGCATAAGAATAAATTTTTCTATCAATCGAAGTAACCATCAAGCAATGATACCCGACGGTTGGATTGGTCAAATGTATAGAATAACATCCTTAGAACCCATATGGATATAGTTTCCATATAATTCATCTTCTTGATCAGAATGCTCGTAGGATACCTCAGAGTTCAACTATCAACTCTGATCAGGTTGTCCACATTGTATTTCAAATACCATATCTATTTGATGGAATGCCTTGGCCAAGGTTTTGCTATATTGAAATACAATGATACATTACTCTCCAACTCTTGGAGTGGTTAATTCCATCTTGATCACACTCTGACTTCGAAAGTACCTGACCATGCTTAGAAGCTTTCCATTACTAAATTAGAAATTATGTTAGTCCAATACCAAAACATAGTGAGTTGCTTGCAAGCCACTGAGGTGATCTTAGGTCTAAGGTATACTTATACCTATATTCCATTAGAGATATTCTCGATAGTAGAATGCTCTGAAGTTGATCACGTTCAATGATGATGTACCCATACATCTCACCTATATGCCATACCAGTATTTTCATACTCCTTGATTAAGAGGAAAATCAACCTATATGGCATCCAACGACCCATCCACGATAGACGTTGTCGTCCTAATTAATAGCCTATCATTTGGTCGTGAATAGATTTAAGGACTAATCGAAAAATTCTCTCCTTATCAAAGCTAAATAGTCCGAAGAACTTCATCACAATAATGAAGTTCATTAGAAGATGAATACTTTTATGATGAAAAATGATAAAAATATATTTTATTTATTAATGAATCAATTATAGATACAATGTAGCTCAACCGTCAATAGACTGACGATTAGCTTTGGAACATATTTTCCATCATTTGGTTCTTTGATCTGAGGAGCATCAATAGTTTACCTTGAGGGTGTTATAGTTTGACTACACCATAACTCGATCTTCTAGCCATTTGAAATCCTGAGGTGTATGTTTGCTATAACATATTCATTGTAGGAATTAGATCGCACCAAGATGGGATCTATCAACCATGGTAGAAAAGGAGTAGTCTTATGATGATCATAAGATCGAGCCCTATAACCCATGGCCATGGTAGTGTGAATATAATAGAAAGAGTTTCCATTAGAGTTTTGCATCAGACTCGAATCGAATGATTCACTCTTAGAATGGGTGTTGGATTTGATGAGTTCACGTTAATCCTAATCCTATCGGGGCTCATGAAAGAAGAACCCCATAACATAGGTAGCTGCACCGAGAGATTCGCTATTCGATTCTAATGGATTGCCACCATATACTGCTAGATGTCACTGGTGGATTTTGGGATCAATTAGAATTATCTTGATGATCAATGATTCTAATTGGATTAATCGGAAGAGTTCTGGTCCATTGAAAGGTGTTTCAATGATGTCAATGATGGAGATTATTACATGTCCCATTATCTTTTAGAACTGAACCTAATTGGGTCACACAAATAAGGATTTGGGTTTGGATGTCATCAATTGAGCTAACCCAGTTTCATTGATTTGGATTAGATCCAATTAGGTTTAAGAAAATCATACAACCACACGATTGAGCCTAACATTCTCTTTCTGTAGTCTTTCTAGTTCATCTTGACTAAGCTAAATTAAATTTGGCTCATCTGAGAGCCTTATATGGATTTATCCTAGTCTGACTGGAACTTGTCCAAATCAGAAAAGTATTGTTCTAACTTGATCTAGGTTTGTCCTAGTCCATCGGATAGAAACTGGATAAGACCTGTTAATTTCTAGAGCTATTTGGACAAGGCTCATCTGAAAATGCTATAGGGATTTGTTGTTGATCTGACTGGACTATGTCCTAGCCTGATCAAGGCTTATCCTAAATCTCATGACATGGGAACAAGACAAGGGTTGTATTTGCCAAATTAGGGCTTGTCCTAAAATCATAAGATGAAATTTGGACAAGCCTCTCCCAAAAATTTTGGATGAATATTTCTTGATCTAACTAGACCTAGTCCTGATCTGATCAAGGCTTGTTCTAACTTGATGAGGAGCTGCCTTAAGTCCATTAGATGGGACTTAAAAAGGTTTTGTCTTAAATCCCATAAGATGGGAAAGGACAAGGGTCAAATATTGACCCGAATGTAGGAAAGAAAGAGAGAGGGGCGTGCACCCCGTGGAGACTATCTAGGCGTGCATGCCCCCATCAGATTTACATGAGGGAGGGAGGGCCATGTCCTCCTCTTTGACCGTGTGCCTATATGGTAACATGGAGACCCCCTTTCAAAAGGGTTTTGATTGGGTCAAAGTTTGATTTGGATCAAACTCTAAGGGAGATAAGTTGCTTGTGCCAATCAAAGTTTATCTTCGCATCTCCACGTCATTTTCTCTGATTTTTATGCTACAAAATTAGAAGAATTAGAGGGTGGGGCATGGAGATTAGTTAAGGAGTCCTTCTGCATGTTAAACTTTGACTGATTCAAAGTTATATGCTAAGGGACTCTTGATTGGATTTATAAACAGGGCCCTGTGCAAGCTGTTGTGCATCGCAATTTCTCAACGATGAAGCCCTACCAAAATATTCATTTCCATGCCTCCTTCATCTGATCCTCTCCCTCTTCTCCATGCCCAAGGGTTGGGCAAACCTGCGAGCAATGATCTGAAGGAAAAATCCTATTTTTCGCCACAGGATCGTGCAAATCTGATCAGATTTGAGATGGATTTTTTTAAAAATTTTTAAATAATTCGATCAAATCTAAGAGTTTTCAAATCTAATCATGGTAACCTAATATTGCAAATTAAAACAAAAATTAAATCAAATTTAATTTCATACCTTGTTTGTGAAATCTGATTACCCTACGATGATCTTGATGTTTCCTGAGGTTCTGGATGGAGCCATGCATGTGCCTAGTCTCTACAAGTATCCACTTAGAAAGGATCTGGATGTTCTCTCCTCACAAATTTTTTCTCCAAAGATCAAATCTGAATCTGATATGGAAGTCCTTCAAGAAATTTCTGAAGGTAGCATGTCTGTCTCACGAATACCATCGCGTAGATATTGAACTCTTCAGAAAATTTGATTAGATCTTTTTCTCAAATTTGTGCCTAACATTTTAGGCATGTAGAAGAGAGGGAGAGATAGGATAGAAGGGACATGGGATATCAAAGATTTGGCTTCTTTTGGGCATGGAAAAATATTTTGTGCAACTCTTCATAATGGCATGAGAAAGATTTCTCAAACCCAACGCCATCTAGAGTCCTTTGACCAAATCACTTATTATTTGATCAAAGGACTCTAGAGATTATTCTCCATGAAAAACCACTAGATCCCATCTAGTTTTTTTGCCAAAATTGATTCAAAAATGTGTCGGCATGAGTAGATAAGGAAGAGTCAATTGCACCTAGGACTCTTTCCTCAATAGTTTGATCCAAATCAAACTCTATCATAACTCAATCTAGACACATAAAAAAATCATAAAATTTTGTACACCCAATGTATTTCTTGTGCCCTATCACATATCCTAAAATTAGATCATAATAATTTCTAAAAAGATTTCTAGAAGTATCTGATCAGGTGACCCTCAATTCTCTTAAATAGGTCAACTTTTGACCCTAGTCCAATTTGACTATGAATGCATTTAATTTCTATAATTAATCTAATGTGAACTTATTCCAATCAGATGAAAATAAACTCATTCAAAATATAAGAATGAGTAAAATCAAATTTCACTTGATTCCAATGAATCAGAAAGATTTTAGAAGGAGAAAGTCAGGCTCAATCAGGTGCTAGCATGGTTACCTTGAACTTGATTGGATCTAATCCAAATTAATTGAACTGGGTTAGCTCAATTGATGACATCCAAATCCAAATCCTTATTTGTGTGATCCAGTTAGGTTCAATTCTGTATGGTAATGAGAGATATTATGATCTCCATCATCGACATCATCGAAACAACTTTTGACGGATCAGAACTTTTCTGATTCATACAATTAGAATAATTGAACATCAAAATCATTCTAATTGCTCTCAAAATCCACCAATGACACCTAGCAGTATATGGTGGCAACCCATTAGAATTGAAAGTGAACCTCTTGATATAGTTACCTGTGTGATTGGGTTCTTCTATCTTGAGCCCCGATTGGATTAGGGTTAAGGTGAACTCGTTAAACCCAATGTCGGTCATATAAATTAATCAATCGATTCGAGTCCAATGTAAAATCCTAATAGAAACTCTTTCTATCATCTTCACTCTGCCATGGCTATGGGCTTAAGGAATCAATCTTAGGATTATCATAGGGCTACTTCTCATCTACTGAGGTAGATAGATCTCCTTATTGGTGCCATCCAATTCCTACAATGAACATGCTATAGCCAACATACGCCTCAAGGTTCCAAATAGCTTGAAAACCGAGTTGTGGTGTAGTCAAATTATAACACCCTCAAGATGAACTATCGATGCACCTCAGATCAATGAATCATATACACCACTGCAGCATCGAGTTAGTTAACGACGAGAAGGTAGACTTCCTAATGACTACTTTGTTGAAAAACATGCAGGGTTTCACGCATAGATTTCAAAACTTTTTCGAAATATAGAGCAGCAGAAGACAGATTAAACTATTTAATCTACGACATGCATGTAATCAAATTATAAAATCCTACATCAAGAATCTATAACATGTTATAATGCAAATATAAATCCAAAATTAAATTAATCATAAATGGTATTGATCATATCAATACCTAGATCTACAATAATTCTAGATCTAACCCTAGATTGCATCTAGATCATGAAGAGATCAGAAATCTATGGTTGAATCTATTATTTTCTTTGGAGCCGCATAAGTATCCGACCTCTATAGGTGATCCACATGAACCTGCAACACAGATCGAAGGTTCGTCGAATGAAGATCCGCTCGAAGTGCTAGCTTCTCGTGGATCCCTCCTAATGATCAATCAAATACATATTCTTTGGATCTCTTGCACACTCCAAGAGATGAAGAACATGAGAAGAAATAAGAGAGGAATCCAATCCTTTGGATCTCCCATAAATCAAAAAATAATAATAAGAAAAAATAAATTCTAAGAGAAGATAAATCTTTTCCTTCAGGACATCAACGATTGATGTCCTAAAAATATCTCTATGCTAGGACCAAAGGAGACCTTCACCTCTAGAATTTTTTCTATATTTCTAGATCTAACATCTCTAATTTTATTCTAAGAAAATTCCCACAAAATTAAGAAAAAGAAGGGTTCTCATAGAAACCCTAAGAGAAGACATTTCTTCTCTTCTCCTTCAGTCATCAGGACATGATCAAATCGTGTCCAAAGAGGAATTAGCATGCCCCAACTCCTTGGTGCATGCAATCACCACTCCCACTTCCTCTCTTTCTTAGATTTTATCATATAAAATCTTCACAAAATTAAGGAGAAAGAAAACCATAAGACAAAGTACAAAGAGAAGATAATTTCTTACCTTTGTCTTTTATCAAGAGATCAACAATTGATGTCCAAAAGTAAAGGGTCTTCTCCAAGGTTGTTGGCGCCTCAAATCCCCATGCCTCCAAGCCTCTCTCTTCAGATCTCCATGTACAAAATCCTGGTTGTTTCACTCCCTCCTCAAATCAAATAGGAGGCAGCACAAGAGAAGGAAAGACTTGGTCAAATTCATAGTCTAAAGGTATTTACAACAAAGTAGTTATGGAGTCCTATGGGGCGTCCAACTCTTGGATGTCCACTCTTCTATTTCTATTGCATGGAGGAGAGAAACCCATGTACCAAAACGCCCCCTCTCCTATTTTTGTTGCATGAATCCCACATACCAAACAAGAGAAAAGAGGGATGACCAAATTAAAAGGTGGGGCATGGGATATTCAAAAGAAGGGAAGAAGAGATTAGGATTCGAGGGACTCTTTGAAAAGGAAATAAGTCAAACCTCTTTCCTTGTTAGACCAAGTCAAATATAAAACCAAATCAAATTAGATTTGGGGTGTGGTGACCTCTCAATGGCATGAGAAAACTCATGGAAAGATCTAAAAACTTTTAGGTGGGTCTGGGCTTTCATGGGCGCAAGAAAGAAGAGAGAGTCCCCGTCCAATTGGAACTCCTCTTATTTGACTAGGTCAAATAGATTTGAACCTGATTTAAATTATATTTAAACTAGATTAAATACAACCCAATTAAGGATGATCCTAGTCTAACTAGGAGCCTAATTAAATCAAATTAAATTAAGATTTAAATCTAATTAAATCCTAAATCAATCAGGTGCACCCAAGTCCTAGTCAAACAAAGAATTGTTCTTTCTGGCAATTGGCTTATCTAATAAATCAACTAGACTTAATCTAATTAAGTTCAAACTAATTCTAATTAAATCTAATTTAATCAAACTTGATCTCAGCCTGATTGCTCAATCAAATTGAGCCAATTAGCAATTCAATTGCCAATCGATCCTCCTGCAACACTTGCATTAGGTCAAACATCAATCATGTTGATGGATTGACCATAGAACGATTCTCAATCATTGATTAACCATCTGATTATTTTATAAGCTCTAATGTGTGTGGCCCCATAGGTTCGAACCTAAGCTGGTAGCACATAAATTAATTTTAGTACTAATCAAAATGACCATATAGCAATGGTACCCGATGTTCGGATAGGTCAAACGTATGTAAAGCAATATTCTTAGAATCCTGACCTATAGTTATCATATAATTCATCTCTTTGACTAATAATGCTAAAGACAACTTCGAGTATGCTATCAAATACTCATACAAGTCATCTTTATTATGTCTCAAAATTTTGCAAATCCCGTAATACCTCATAAGGATTATCCAGGCTCAAGTTTTGCTAAATTGAAACACAGTGAGTCATTCTCTTCCTGAAGTTAATCAAGAATGGTCAATCTCATCTTGACTCATACATTGACTTTATAAGTACTTGACTGTACCTAAAAATATTTCAAACCTATATTAGAAATACATGCAGTCCGACACCAAAGTACAGTGAATTGCTTGCAAGTCATCATGGTGATCTCAGGTCGGAGGAACATTTATACCCATTGGCCTTAGCTAGCTACTCTTGATAGTAGAGTGCTATATTTATCACGTACAGTGTAGACGTACTCCTACATCTAACTTGGATGCCATACTAGTATCTTCACACTACTTGATTATGAGGACAATCAATGCATATGGCGTACAGCAATCTACACTTGATAAGTCATCGTCCTTATTAATAACTTATCATTTGGTCATGAATCATTTAAGAATCATCCGATAAATCCTTCTTTATCGATTGATTGTGGTTCTAAGGACCATCATAATTTAGAAGTTTATTTAACAAAGATAGAATTTTTATGATTAACCAGCCAAATAACTATTATTATTAGATAATTCATATACTAATTCCAATCATCTATAACTTAGATGATTGGCTTTAGGACACATTTTTCAAAAACTCCCACTTGGACTAAAGCCAATCAGAATGATATCAAAAATCCTATCTTCCACTTGAGTTCGTAGAACTCCTTAATTCTGTGGCCTTAGCAAATGGATCGATCAAGTTCTCTTTTTCCATCGATCTTCCAAAAGTCGACATCATCCAGATCTAATATCCAAGGTGATAGTGATGTAGAATATGCTGGTCCTTCGATTCTTTTGCCTAAGCTATGGTTTCAGTCCTATGATAGGACTGGACCATCTATAGAGGGTGCCACTCCCATCCTACTAATGAACCTCAGCAACTATACAGCTTACATGGCAGCATCATATACCACGATGTCTCTACATCACTAACTGAATAGGCTAAAGTATCTTGCTTGGAACCTTTCTAGTAGATTGCTCTTATAATTAGGGTATGAGCCGACATTCTCTTGTTATCATCTTATTCTGATTGAAATTAAAATATCCACATATTTAATGTCAGTACTTTCATATTTGAGTCACTGGACCTTAGTATTTTTCAAATACTTAAGGTTTGTCTATACAATCTTCCAGTGGCTCTTACTTGGATCAAACTGGTATCCGCTCAATACCTCTAGTGAGTATACCATGTCTAGTCTTGTACATGGAGAAATAAGATGACAACTAAATCTTTATTCCTTGCAATGCTGGGATGTCATTTTCGATTAAGAGAATTTCATCCACAAACAATGCAAGGAATAACACTATAGAATATTCTGCCCAATTATAAATGCAGGGTTTGTCTTTGTTCATAACAAAGGCATACGTTCAAAATGTATGTTCTAATTATGAGGTAATAGCCAAGCAGGCTTTAAGGTCTTTACCTCCCATCTGCGCTACTCTGATCCTTTTGAAAATCCATTCACACTCAATGGATTTTATCCCTTCAGGTGAATCATTTAGTGTCCATACACTATTGATTTCCATGGACTTCGATTTGGATCATGTGGCTCCAAGCCACTTCTCAGAGTCAGATCACTGCATTATATCCCTATAGGTGATCGGATTCTTGTTGTTCTCATCGAGCTCAATAGAATCACCATCCTGAACATAGGTGCTAAAGTATCTATCCAACTAATGTGGTACTATACTAGGTCTTCTTAAAGATGACACTTTAATGGGCTCCAGATTTGATCTGATCAAATCTGGTTCTGTAGGTTTACTAGATTACGTCGGTTCTTTTTTTTCAGTCAAACCTTTTCAAGTTCAACTTGATAGGCATCAGTTCCTTCTCTAAGGAACTTCTTTCCAAAAGGAATGCCCTACTGCTGATGAACATCTTATGTTCCTCAGTATGGTAGAATTAATCACCCTTAAATACCTATTGGACTAGTATCCAAGTTTATCTGTGTGCAAACCTATGACATAGGCAGACCAACCCTAAAATCGAAGGTGAAAGAGTCTAGGTCTATGCCCGATCCATATCCCATTTGGAGTTAATGCAATAAATTCACTTGGTATAAATTTTTAAAGTAAAACAAATAGTCAATAAAGTGTAATCCTAAAACAGACAGACTAGTGAACCCTATCATGGATTGAACCATGTCTAACAAAGTTCAATTTTTTTCTTTCAAATACACTATATTCTAAAAAGAAATTCACTAAGAGAAAATTCTATTCTCTCCGAGATATGTCACAAACTTACCGGATAAGTATTTGCCTTCTCGATCTGATCGAAGAGTTCCAATGCCCTTTCTAGTTTGTTTTCCTTTTTTCATTATTGAATCATTTGAACATTTCAAATGATTCAGGCCAGATGCACCCATGCCTAGATAGGTCATTTGTAATGAAATACTCATATATTTCTTTGGCACTTAAGTTCATAAGTCCACATACATCACTATGTATGAGACTAAGAACTTTATCGGCTCCTTCACCTTTTCCAATAAAAGGTGACTTTATCATTTTTTCAAGAAGACAAGTTCATAGACTATCAATGATTCACAATCATTGATATCGAGGTTTTTCTCTTAAGTTAATCCATTTATCCTGTTCTTGTCATGATGACTAAGCCTATAATGCCAAAGATAGATATCCATGATATAATCTAACATGGGTGTGTCCATTACACTTAATAGGCTGTATAAATATTAAATATCATTTCCTTATTATCCATGTATTATTATAATATTATTCATAATAATATCACAACAATCCTCTTTATTGATAAATGATAACCATCTCTGATCAAAAGGCCATCAGAGATCATATTTATCATAAACGATGGACAATAGTGACAATCACTCAAAATGACATCTATTGAAAATAAGCTTGACAAATGCTAAAGCTAGGATTGGAACAAGACTTCCATCCCAAACATTTAGGTATTTCTCATCATTTTCAAATGTCTCACTTACTTATAGTCTTTGCAACAAATTGCATAAGACTACCGGCATCTAATACCCATATAATAGAATTATCTACAGAGAAATTTTAAGGTGTTATCATATAACATCTTTAATGAGCAATTTTTGCTCCTTTCTCTTGTTCAGTCTGTTATGGTCAAGCAAAGTAAGACAATTCTTCTTCCTATGACCCTACTTCTAACAGGGAAGCACTATGCCTGATTTGGATTAACCTTGGACTAATTATTTTGACTAGGCTTAGAAGCCTCAGTATGAATCCATTCATACTGGCTAAACTAAATTCAACTCTCGATACTAATTGTTAAAGTTGGGTCCCATAAGTCATCACTATAGCAATTAGGATTTAGCCTTAATTTGAGAAAAGAGAACATTAACCTAAGTATATGAATTATATTAAGCCTAAAGACTTGGACTTTAGTCTAAAGATTCTCCTACTATTTTATTTGAATTGGTAGCCTCTACCTCTAATTTGGGAAATTACTTTAATTTTCTAGTAGGTACTAGAATCCACATAGATTGCGCATAAGCCTAACTATGGTTGGTCAACCCACATACATCTGAGGATAGGTTCATAATCAATTGCTTCTCTAAACAACTTCTAGTAATTTAATTTTGCTCGAGAAACCTAATCAATAGGCTAGGGCCTCTACTGCAAGGATCTGGTTAGGTCCCACTCTTAACATGAGTATACTTGGTGCATCTAACTAACGAATAATTAAACCCAACTATGGTTGGTCAACCTAACTACCATTAGAGAGACACATCCAAATCATCATATGATGAATGATAATTTCATTAGTCAACAAGCATCAGACCTATGGGCCTCCAATGATTATTGAGTTAATGGACTCATTATCAAACACCTTAATGGGAGGCTATAACTCAGTTATCTCCATAACTTCATTATTTTAAGGACCTAATAATTTTAGAAAATTTAAATTATTAGTGATTTAAGGATAGAAAGGATATGAACCAATTTGCTCCCACTGACTTCACCAAGTCAGATCCTCCCACTGACTTCACAAGTCACTGATGAGGATTATGATCAGTTTTGATTCATGGGCATCTATATCAGTCTCACTGAATGAAATTAGTCTCACCGATTTCCTATATGACATGGGTTAGCTTGAATCAATAAGCAATCTAATCAAAATTTGATTAACCATATTGGCCAGGTAAGTGAGATCAACGGAAGGGTCTGCCATGGCTTGCCTTAGACACCATTAGAAATGGCCAGGTAAGCGGGCTGCTAATTAAAAACCATCGATCTAGAATGTCAGACTTACCACAGACACCAATTGGTTTGTCAGTTTTTATTTGGTCTGCCTAAAGACTCGAGCTCGACCACTGAGCCATGATCAGGTCCATTTATTAAAAATATATGAACTTTGATCAACTACAACTATTGAATTAATCTATAGAAAACAAATGACCTAATCCTAATAAATTATTAATTAGGTTTGATTAATTTTCTGACTAAGTCCATATTTAATCTAACCGTAGGTCTAACCTAGTTAATGACCTGATCAAAACTAACCCATTTAACCTTTAACCCAAGTTTTATTAAATTATCTTAGGATCTTTAAATCACAAACCTAGATCCTAAATAATTACTTAATTCTCAATTAAGTTCATAGTTTGGGTTTATGGAACCTTAGAACTAGTTTCTAATTTTATTATTTGAAATATTTTTAAATTATAAACAATTTACATTGAATCATATTCAATACATGATTTTAGATCTGATTTATTTTATTGTTTAGATCATATCCTTGGGTTTCAAATTTAGGGTCTTGCAGAAAGTAAGTTCTTAATTTAAATTTCATAAAACAAATATGTCATACATATACATTCTAGATTCAAAACAGAAATTACATATCAACATATGCAATAATAGGATCTAGATCTAAACATAAAATACATAATGTAGATCAGATCATAAATCATTTAAAATTAGATTTAAAATCTAAAAATAAATCATAAATCACTTTAGTTCTCATCTAACACATTTATGACTTAGGTTTCTCGGATCAGCATATACTAGTAAACCTTATAGCAGGACAACCTTAGGGCGGTATCTGTAATCCTAATATTATTTAGATCTAATCTAAATAATCTAAAATAGATCAAATATCTATTTAATTTTATATTTAAATTAAAAAATTAAATCATAAATTTTCTTAGATCTAATCTAAATTATTTATGATTCAGATTCAGATTAGCACATACTAGGACAAACTTTTCATTGTAAGGGGTTAACCTTATAATAGGACAACCTTATGGCATTATATACAATCTTTAATAAATTTTAATTTTTAGATTTAATCTAATAAAAATATGATCATGTTATAAAAGAACCTAGATGCTCTGATACCACTGTTGAAAAACATGCAGGGTTTCATGCATAGATTTCAAAAGTTTTTCAAAATATAGAGCAATGGAAGACAAATTAAACTATTTAATCTACAACATGCATGTAATCAAATTACAAAACCCTACATCAAGGATCTATAACATGTTATGATGTAAATATAAATCTAAAATTAAATTAATCATAAATGGTATCAATCATATCAATACCTAAATCTAGAATAATTCTAGATCTAACCCTAGATCGCATCTAGGTCACCAAGAGATCAGATCTCTTATCTTTGCATGGGTCAAGAACTCCATGGTTGAATTTGTTGTTGCCTTTGGAGCCACACAAGCATCCAGCCTCTACAGGTGATCCATAAGAACCTGCAACACAGTTCGAAGGTTCGTCGAATGAAGATCTGTTCGAAGTACTAGCTTCTCGCGGATCCCTCCTGATAGTCAATCAAATACATGTTCTTCAGATCTTTTGTACATTCCAAGAGATGAAGAACATGAGGAGGAATAAGAGAGGAATCCAACCCTTTGGATCTCCCATAAATCAAAAAATAATAATAAGAAAAAATAAATTCTAGGAGAAGATAAATCTTCTCCTTTAGGTCATCAACGATTGATGTCCTGAAAATATCTCTATGCTGGGACTAAAGAAGACCTTCTCCTCTAGAACTTTTCCTAAATTTCTAGATCTAATATCTCTAATTTTATTCTAAGAAAATTTTCATAAAATTAAGGAGAAGAAGGGTTCTCATAGAAACCCTAAGAGAAGACCTTTCTTCTCTTCTCCTTCAGTCATCAGGACATGATCAAATCATGTCCAAGGAGGAACTAGCATGCCCCACTCCCGAAGGAAACAGTGTAGGGTTTGCTATGCTATTCTCAAAAATTTTTTGAAAATAGCAAAGAAGCAGTGAAAAAATAATTAATCTAATTAATTATCTACTGATCATATCAGATTATTTAATCCTACACATATGGATTTAAACATAATATGCATGCATACATCAATAGATCTGAAAATAAAAGTATGTAGTAAACTATTTACTACATCTACGAGTTCAGAATACAATACCTTTTTGCGGGTAGTTGATCACCATGATCTGATCATCATCAAGGAGGTCCGCTGGTCATGACGTGGTCACACAAGTGTCTCACCTCCATGGATCATCCACACGAGTCTCCTAGACCTGATCGGCTCCTATGCAAGTGCTAGCTTGACACCAGAGTCTTTTAGGGGCTATTTTGATCAAATGCCTTTGATCATTGTCTTTGGGTATCACAGATGCTTCGAGTTACTAGTAGACATAGTAGAGAGATAGAGGAGGTTCTCCACAGAATTTTGTGAGCTTTCGACACTCGTAGCTCACGAAATGGATTTCCAAATCCTAGGTCAAAACCCTAGGTCAAATGCACCTTGAAACCCTGCGCTAGCCTTTCTTTGGTTTTTCTCCTCATGGGATTTTTTTAAACTTTTTCTCATGCACCAATAGGCTCACCAAAGTCCTCTCTTAATCTTAGATCAATTCTTTCACATCCCAGAAATTCCTCCTATTTATTTTGTGCCAAAGAGTGTAGACACCGCGTGGAGAGATAGATCGGGTTGGTTGTTAGGCCAAATTCAAACTCATTTTGAATTCAACCTCCAAACCACCTGATCCCATCCACTAGGGACATGAGAAAGGCTGGGTGTGAACATCTTTTTCCATGGAAAGGAATCATGAGAAAACCTTTTCTCATGTAGCAAAAGTGTCACATAAGAGAAGGGTGGCGCATGGATAAGGTAGAGGTTGTTTTTATCCAAGTTTGAATCTCATTCAAATCAAAACAAATAACAGCCAAACCTTATCCATTTGGAACGTAAGAGACCTGGAAAAAAGCTCTTTTGTGCATGGGAAATAAGTTATGAGAGAATTAGATTAAATTTTTAAGTGGGCATGGATTAAATGGCGCAAGGAAAGAAGACTAGTCAAACTAGTCTTTGAAATTCAAACTTGAACCAATTGAACCAACCAATTCAAAATAGGTTAGGCCCAATTAGACTAATTTAAATCCAACACATTTAAGCTTAGTTTGGCTCAATTAAATTTTATTAAAATTAGGAATTGATCATTCCCAATCTCTGATCAAATTAGGGTTCAAACCTCCTCGACGATTAAGTCAACCAACGACCTAATCGGGTCAGACCCAACTAAATTCAATTCAATTAGACTTGGATCAAAAATAATTACTTAATCAAATTAAGTTAATTAGTGATCAAATCACTAATAAAACCTCTCATAAAATCAAAGTTCAATTCTAATGGATGTCTGGATAATAGAGTTCCATCAAAATGAAACTCTTGATCGAAGAGTCCCAAACTGGTGGGACTCTTGATCCCGAGTCCGAAACAAGTGGAACTCATGGTTGGAGAGTCCCAACTCTCAATCACAGAGTTATAGAGATGTATGACTTAGAGTTTCAGAGCTGTGGAACTCTTGGTCGAAGAGTCCCAGTCTAGTGGGACTCTTGACCTCAGACTTTCAGAAATTGAGACTTAATGTCCTAACCCAATAGGACTCCTGGTCGAAGAGTCCTAGTCTAGTGGAACTCTTGACCATAGAGTCCTAGTCGAGTGGGACTCTTCACCGACCATTAGATCAGGTAGGAGCCTCTAGTATGTGTGACTCTGTAGGTCCGAACCTAAGTCGGTAGCATAGAAATCAATTTCTATACTAATCGAAGTGACCATCTAGCAATGGTATCCGATATTCGGATAGGTCGAATAATTGCAATCACAATATTTAGAACCTACGTGAATATGGTTACCGTATAATTCATCGCTATGACCTCTGTGTAGTGGATGACTCAGGGTTAGACTATCAATCCTAAAAAAAACATCCATGTCATGTCACAAAGCAATTAGTCCCATGACTCCTTACTAAGACTACCCTGGCTAAGGTTTCACTAAATTGAAACATAATTGAACACAACCCCTAAAATCAAGAGTGGTCAATCCCATCTTGATACATGCACCGACTCCATAAGTACTTGATGATGCCCAGAAACCTTCCATCATTGAATTAAAAATTCAGATAGTTCGACACCAAAATATAGTGAGTTGCTTGGAAGTTACTGTGGTGATCTCAGTTCGAAGTGACATTTATACCCATATTCCATCGAAGCTAATCTTGACAAGAGAAAAGCCCCAGAATTGGTCACGTTCAGTGCAGATGTACCCATACATCTCACTTGCATGCCATATTAGTGTCTCAACACTCCTTAGTTATGAGGATAACCAATCTATATGGTACACAATGATCTTTACTCGATAAACATTGTCGTCCTATGTAACAACATATTATTTGATCGTGAACTATTTAAGGACTAAATGACAAATTCTTCTTTATCGAATCTAGATAGTCCTAAGAACTTCATCACAACACAGGAGTTCATTAGAAGACAATAAAATTTATGATAAAAAATACCAAAATAACTTTTATTAATTTATAATTCATATACAATTATAAATGTATGGTCCAACTATCAACAGACTGACGATTGACTTTGAAACACATTTCCAATAATCTCCCAGTTGGACTAAAGCTAATCGATGCAGTATTTAATACCTATCTTCGACATAAAATCGTTGAACTCCTACACTGCAACAACTTTAGTTAATGGGTCAGCTAGGTTCTTCTTTTTGTCGATCTTCTGAAGGTCGATGTCACCTCAATCCACAATCTCTCGGATAAGGTGGTAGCGACGAACGATATGCTTCATCCGCTAGTATGCCTTTGGTTCCTTTGCGTAAGTAATGGCTCTAGAGCTATCATAGTAGAGCAAAATTGGACCATCAAGAAAGGGTGCTACTCTGAGCTTGGTGATGAATTTTCTTAGCCACACCACTTCTTTGGCAGCATCTGATGTTGCGACATACTTCGCCTCACAAATTGAATCGGCCATAATGTGCTTCTTGGAACTCTTCTAGCAAACGGCCCTACCATTAAGGATAAATATATATCCCGATACACTCTTGCTATCAATATGATCAGACTGGAAATAGGAGTCTATGAACCCTACAAGTTTTAAGTACAATTCACCATATACAAGCCACTAGTTCTTAGTATTTCTTAAATACTTCATGATGGTTTTAACATCCTTCTAGTGATTCTCTTCTAGATTAGATTGGTATCTGCTCACTACACCTAACGAGTATGCGACATCTGGTGGTCGCGTACATGTCATGGCATACATTATAGAATCCACTGCAGAAGCATATGGTATTGTATTCATACGCTCTCTATCTAGAGGTGTTGTTAGACAAACCCTCTTTGAAAAAAAAAATCTATGGGCTATCGATGATAGCCTTTCTTGAAATTCTTTATGCTAAATCATTTCAGCATAGTGTCAGTATAAGTAGACTGGGACAATCCAAGTAACCTTTTAGATCTATCTCTATAGATCTTCATCCCAAGGATGTAGGAAGCTTCTCCCAGATCTTTCATGGAGAATTATGATGATAGTCAGATCTTTATTTCTTATAATGCAGGGATATCATTCTTGATTAAGAGAATATCATCCATATACAATACTAGGAATACTATTGCTGGACCATTAGCCCACTTGTATATGCAGGGCTCCTCTTCGTTCTTAATGAAGCTATATGTTTTGATTGTTCTATCAAATCATATGCTTCAACTCCAAGATGCCTACTTCAGTCCATAAATGGACCTTTGAAGCTTACATACCTTAGACTCATCTATGGACGTGAAACCTTCAGGTTGTATCATATACACCTCTTCATCCAGCTCTTCATTTAGGAAAGTTGTTTTCACATCCATCTGCCAGATTTCATAGTCTAGATGGATAGTGTGGCAAGCATAATCGAATGAATTTGAGCATTGCCACATGAGAGAATGTCTCATCATAGTCAATACCATAACGTTGATGATACGACAAGGCAACCAGACGAGCTTTATAGGTCTCCATTTTTCTGTCTATGCCTCTTTTCCTTTTGAAGACCAACTTACACCCTATGGATTTTTTTCCTTCTGGTGGGTCAACCAATGTCCATACATTGTTGACCTTCATGGATTCCATCTCGAATTTCATAGCCTCAAGCCATTTCTCGGAGTTGGATCTCTGCATTGCATCCATATAGGTGATTGGGTCTTGATCGTTCTCATCGAGTTTGATTGGATCCCCATCCCGAATCAAAAAATCATAGTATCTATCCGGTTGACGTGGTACTCTACTAGATCGCCTTAAGAATGCATCTATAATGGATTCTGCATCTAATCTAATCAAATCTAGCTCAGGTTCAACAACTTGTGTCCATTCTTCCACCTATCATACTTCATCAAGTTTGACCTTAGAGGCATTAGTTCCTTCACCAAGAAACTCCTTTTCTAAAAAGACTGCCTTAAGACTGACAAACACTTGTTGCTCATCAGTAAGGTAGAAGTAGTATCCATTGGTTTTTTTTGGATAACCTATAAAACTACACTTATCAGACCTAGGTCAAAGCTTGCCTGTCATCCAACATTTGATGTAAGTCGGACACCCCCAAACCCTAAGGTGTGAAAGCATTGGCTTATGCCCTGTCCATATCTCATATGGTGTTTTATTAACAGATTTACTCAAAACTCTATTTAGAATGTAACAAGCTGACTCGAGCACATATCCCCGTAGGGAGATCGGCAAATCAGCAAACCCCATCATGAATCGAACCATGTCCAACAGGATCCGATTTCTCCTTTCAGACACACCATTATATTGTAGTGTTCCAGGAGGGATCCATTGGAAGAGAATCCCATTCTTCCCAAGATATGTCAGAAACTCATTGAAAGGTACTCACTCCCTCGATCAGATCGAAGAGTTTTAATACTCTTTTTAGTTTGCTTTTCTACCTCATTTTAAAATAGTTTGAACATTTCAAACGACTCTGACTTATGCTTCATTAAATAAATGTATCCATTCCTTGATAGATTGTCTGTGAAGGTTATGAAGTAGAAATATCCACCTCCAGCACTTGAGCTCATGGGTCTACATACATCTGAATGTACTAGACTTAGGAGTTCAGTGGCTCATTCATCGTTTTTATCAAAAGATGACTTGGTCATCTTACCAAGAAGATAGGACTCATAGGTCGGAAGTGACTCACAATCACTAATCTCAAAAATTCCTTCTTGAGCTAACCTATTAATTCTATTCTTGCTAATATGACCTAGCCTACAGTGCCAAAGGTAAACATCAGACACATCACTAATTCCAGGGCATTTATCGAAGGATTGAACTATGTTAACAGGCATAGAAAGTAAATAAATTTCGTTATTCAATTATCCAATCAAAATTATAACACCATTCAAAATGACATTACAAAATTTTTCTTTTATAGATATTTCAAAATCGTTCATGGCCAAAAGGCCAACAGAAATGACAATCAATAAGAATGTTGGACAATAATGATATTCATTAAGAATAACTTTATTTGAATTGATTACAAGGTTTATGATTCCTAAAGCTAAAATTGAAACTTGTCTTTCATCTCCAACGTTCAAAAATCTCTCGCCTTGATCAAATCTCCTACTAACCTACAAGCCCTGCATAGAATTATAAATATGATAAGAGCTTTTAGTATCTAATACCCAGATAGTAGAATCAAACAAGAAAAAATTGCAAGATGTTATCATATAATTACCTTGCCCAGCAACTACTTGCTTCTTCCTCATCCTATTTCGGTCTAAGGAGGCAATGTATAGAGGACAGTTCCTCTTCCTGTGCCTCTATTTCTTGTAGAAGAAGCACTTTGCCTGGCTCTGGTCGGGCTTGCACTTCTTAGTTTGACCTTATATAGAGGTTCCAGCTTGCGGCCGCACCTTCTTATTTTTCTTCTTCTTGTTCTTCTTTTCTTTCTTAAAGAGTCGATGACTAGAAGAAGACCCTCCCGCTACATTCACCATCTCCTTGTGTAGTTGGTGATCCTTCTCAAAGTTCTGCAACAACCCCAACAACCTATGGTAGTTCACTACAGGTTTTGTCATTCTAAAATGAGTTAGGAAGCAGAGCAAGGACTTGGGAAAAGAATTAAAGATCGCATCCTTACCGAGCTACTTGTGCCGGGGAAAGCCCAACTTGCTAAGGCACTCAATCATTTCGATCATATACAATACATGATCGATGAGTGTGGCCCCATCTCTCATCTGAGTGTTGAAAATGACACAACTTATTTTGTGCCTTTCAACATCGTTTGACGTGCCAAAGTAGTCATTTAACATTTGAAGCATCTTCGAAGGCTGGGCATTTTAAAACCTGTGGCTGAACTCATCGTTCATTGCTGCGAGCATTATATATCAAATGGTGGTGCGATCATTAAGCCACTTCTGATAAGTATCTCGGACCGCACCCCTAACATTCGGGGCTAGCTCCTCAGGTGCTAGATCCATTACCACATAAAGGATCCGCTTATGCTCTCAGATGATTTTCAACTTACAATACCAGCTATCGTAGTTGGGTTCCATTAATTTGTCATGATCTAACAATGATTGGAGCGACAGGTTAGTGGCCATGTCTACACAAAAAGAAAAACCAAATCTAATTAGTATATGAATTATTAATCCTAAAAATTTGGACTTTAGTCTAAAGCTCCTCCCACTAGTCTATATGAATTGGTAGCCTCTACCTCCAATTCAAGGAATTACTTTAACTCCTTAGTGGATACTAGAATCCACAAAGACTACACACGAGCCCAACTTTGGTTGGTCAACCCATGTGCACCTATAGGTAGATTCAAAGTCAATTGTTTCTCTAAACAACTTCTAGTAATATTGATTTTGCCCCACAGACCAAATCAGTAGGCTTTGGCCTCCACTAAAAAAGTTCGATTAGGTCCAACCATTAACATGACCATATTTGATCTTATCTAACCAATAAATGATCAGGTCTGACTTTGGTCAGCCAACGTAACCACCATCAGAAAGACTTAATCAAATTATCATTTTATGAATGATAATTTCATTATTCAATAATCACCAGGCCTTTGGTCCTCCAATGATTATTATAGTAATGAACCCATTATCATTCAACTTAATGGAAGGGTATGATTTAGTTATCTATATAACTATTTCATTTTTAAGGATCTAATAATTTTAAAGAATTTAGTTAACCAATTTAAGAGAAATCAGCAAGCCAATTTTGATCCTTCCACTGACTTCACCAAGTCAGAAAACAAAAGGATCTA
Organism: Cocos nucifera; assembly: GCA_006176705.1. Classification (NCBI taxonomy): domain Eukaryota; kingdom Viridiplantae; phylum Streptophyta; class Magnoliopsida; order Arecales; family Arecaceae; genus Cocos; species Cocos nucifera. The sequence continues at coordinate 33,597 of QRFJ01004371.1, read as the reverse complement.
ATCTAAGCTGGCATTAGGAGCACCTAAATCAGTCAGACTGATTTACCTAATAGACATGGGTGAGCCCGAATCACCAAGTGATCTAATCAAAATCTAACTCACCAAGATGGCCAGGTAAGTGAGATCAGTGGAAGGGATATGCCATTAACTCATCAAAGATCGAATCAGTGCGAGTTGCTCCCAATTAAAAACCACTAGTCAAACTACCAAACTTTTCTTAGACACTATCCGATTCATTAGTTTTAATTTTACCAACCTAGTAATTTTAGATTCGACCACGTAGCCTTGAATCAAATCCATTTGGTCCTTGTTAAAGGCATGGATTTAACCAACTACAACTATTACAATTGAGTCTGTAGAGTCCTCGACCTAATCTAAGTTAACACTTAATTAGATTTGATCAACCACTAAATTAGTCCTCCTTTTAACTAACCTTAGATCTAATCTAATTTATGGACCTAATTCAGCTAACCCAATAATCCACAAGTTTATGATTAAAGACTTAGAGTCTTAATTCACAATTCTAGATACTAAATCATTATACTTAATTTTTAATTAAGTTTATGGGCTGAGGGTTAGGGTTCGATATTTTAAAAATATTTTTTAATTTTGAAAGTTTCTTTACAACTTAGCATTATTCACTAATTGAGTCAACTCATTTCAAAATTAAATCATCTCAATTCACCAATAATACTAGTTGTAGGATTTAATCTGAAACTTTGTATACTACATAATCATGAAATCATGAACCAAACTTTACCTAATTATGCATTCATGATCATAAATCATATTAAAGCCTAATATAATTAGATCATAAAAATATTAGATCAAATCTAGTAATTTTTTGATTAACGATATAGATCAATAATGTACTAGGACAACCTTTTCACTGTAGGGGATAAATCCTACAGCAGGATAACCTGCAGTCCATAAGATCTAGATTTTAATTTTTAGATATAATTATAATAATTATTAGATTAATATTTAGATTAAATATAAATTATTAATCTAAATATGCAAGCATATCATGTTTAAAGAATCTTGCGCTGATACCATTTGAAAGAAATAGTGCAGGATTTGCTATGCTATTTTTAAAATTTTCTTAAAAATAGCAAAGAAGCAGTGGAAAAATAATTAACCTAATTAATTATCTACTGATCATATCAGATTATTTAATCCTATATATTAGGATCTAGACATAATATGCATGCATATATCAATAGATTTGAAAATAAAGCTTTGTAGTAAGCTATTTACAACATTAACATGTTCAGAACATAATATCTCTTTATAGGTAGTTGATCACCATGATCTGATCATCGTCAAGGAAGTTTGCTAGTCATCACACAGCCACATAAGTATCTGGCCTCCACGGATCATCCATACAAGGCTCTTGGTCCTAATCGGCTTCTATGCAAGTGCTAGCTTGACACCAGAGTCTTTCAGGGGCTATTTTGATCGAATGCCTTCAATCATCATCTATGGAATTCATGGACAATCTGAGTCACTGGTAGACATATTAGAGAGGTAGACAAGGCTCTCCACAAAATTTTGTGGGCTTTCGACACTCGTAGCTCATTAAATGGATTCCCGAATCCTAGGTCAAAATCCTAGGTCAAATGCACCTTGAAACCCTATGCTAGCCTTTCTCTGGTTTTTCTCCTCAAGGGATTTTTTAAACTTTTTCTCATGCACCAGGAGGCTCACCAAAGTCCTCTCTTAATCTCAGATCAATTCTTTCATTTTGCACCAAAGAGTGTAGACACCGCATGGAGAGATAGATCGGGTTGGTTGTTAGGCCAAATTCAAACTCATTTCGAATTCAACCTCCAAACCACCTGATCCCATCCACTAGGGATGTGAGAAAGGCTGGGTGTGAACATCTTTCTGCATGAAAAGGAATCATGAGAAAACCTTTTCTCGTGTAGCAAAAGTGTCGCACAAGAGAAGAATGGTGCATGGATAAGGTTGAATTTAATTTTATCCAAGTTTGAATCTCATTCAAATCAAAACAAATAACAACCAAACCTTATCCATTTGGAATGTGGGAGACCTAGTCAAAATCTCTTTTGTGCATGAGAAATAAGTCATGAGAGAATAAGATTAAATTTTTAAGTGGGCATGGATTAAATAGCGTAGGGAAAGAAGACTAGTCAAACTAGTCTTTGAAATTCAAACTTGAACCAATTGAACCAACCAATGCAAAATAGGTTAGGCTCAATTAGACTAATTTAAATCCAACACATTTAGGCTTAATTAGGCTTAATTAAATTTTAATAAAATTAGGAATTGATCATGCCCAACCTCTCATCAAATCAGGTTTCAAACCTCCTCGGCAATTAGGTCAACCAACGACCTAATCGGGTTAGACCCAACTGAATCCAATTCAATTGGACTTGGATCAAAAATAATTACTCAATCAAATTAAGTTAATTAGTGATCAAATTACTAATAAAACCTGTAATAAAATTAGAGTCCAAATTCAGTGGGCGTTTGGATAACAAAGTCCCATCAAAATAAAACTCTTGATCGAAGAGCCCCAAACCAGTGGGATTCTTGATCCCGGAGTCCAAAACAAGTGAAACTTATGATTATGGAGTTCCAACTCTCAATCACAGAGTTTCAGACATGTAGGACTCAGAGTTTCAGAGCTATGAGACTCTTGATCAAAGAGTTTCAATCCAGTGGGACTCTTGACCATAGACTCCCAGACATTGAGACTCAATATCCTAACCCAGTAGAACTCCCAATTGAAGAGTCCCAGTCTAGTGGGACTATTGACCATAGAGTCCTAGTTGAGTTAGATACTTCACTAGCCATCAGATTAGGTACGAACCTCTAGTGTGTGTGACTTTACAGGTCTGAACCTAAGCCGATAGCACAAAAATTAATTTCTATACTAATCGAAGTGACCATCTAACAATGGTACCCAACATCTGGATAGGTCAAATAATCGCAATCACAACATTCAGAACCTATGCGAATATGGTTACCATATAATTCATCCATATGACCTCTATGTAATGGATGACTCAGGGTTAGACTATTAACCCTAGAAAATACATCCATTTCGTATCTTAAAGCAATTAGTCCTGTGACTCCTCACTAAGACAACCCTGGCCATGGTTTTGCTAAATTGAAATACAATTGAATAGAGCTCCAAAAATTAGAAGTGGTCAATCCCATCTTGATACATGCACCAACTCCACAAGTACTTGATTGTGCCCAAAAATCTTTCATCATTGAATTAAAAATTCAGATAGTTTCACACCAAAGCACAATGAGTTGCTTGGATGTCACCGTGATGATCTCAGGTCAGAGGGACATTTATACCTATATTCCATCGGAGCTAATCTTGATAGGAAAAAAGTCTCGGAGTTGGTCATGTTCAGTGTAGATGTATCCATACATCTCACTTGCATGCCATATGAGTGTCTCAACACTCCTTGGTTACGAGGACAACCAATCTATATGGCATACAATGACCTATACTCGATAAATATTGTCGTCCTAAGTAACAACGTATCATTTGATCGTAAACTATTTAAGGACTAAATGATAAATCCTCCTTTGTCGAATCTAGATAGTCCTAAGGACTTCATCACAACACAGGAGTTCATTAGAAGATAATAAAATTTATGATAAAAAATATCAAAATAACTTTTATTAATTTATAATTCATATACAATTATAAATATATGGTCCAACCATCAACAGACTGACGATTAGCTTTGGGACACATTCCCAACAACTCCTTTAAGCATGCAATCACCACTCCCACTCCCTCTTTTTCTCAAATTTTATCATATAAATTCTTCACAAAATTAAGGTGAAAGAAAACCATAAGACAAAGTACAAAGAGAAGATAATTTCTTACCTTTGTCTTTTATCAAGACATCAATAATTGATGTCCAAAAGAAAAGGGCCTTCTCCAAGGTTGTTGGTGCCTCAAATCTCCACGCCTCTAAGCCTCTCTCTTCAGATCTCCATGTACAAAATCTTGGTGGTTTCACTCAATCCTCAAATCAAATAGGAGGTGGCACAAGAGAAGGAAAGACTTGGTCAAATTCCTAGTCTAAAGGGATTTACCAGGATAGTGTCCCCTCCTATTGTGCTGTGGAATGGAAACCCGTACCATTTGGACGCCCTCTCCTTTTTGTTGCAGGATGAGAGAGATCCCACATACCAACAGAGAAAGGGCGACCAAATTAAAAGGTGGGGCATGGAGATTCAAAAGAAGGGAGGAAGAGATTAGGGATTCGAGGGACTCTTCGAAAATAAGTCAAACCTCTTTCCTTGTTAGACCAAGTCAAAAATAAAACCAAATCAAATTAGATTGGGCTATGGGGAACTCTCATTGAGCATGAAGGAACTAACTACGAAGATCTAAAAACTTTTAGGTGGGCGTCGGCTTTCATGGGCGCAAAAGAGATAGAGAGTCCCAATCCAATAGGGACTTTGCACTTATTTGACTAGTCAAAATAGATTTGAATCTGATTTTAAATTTTATTAAACTAGATTATGCAACCAATTAATGATGATCTCTAATTTCTAACTAGGAGCCTAATTTATCAGACTTAAATCGTGATTTATCTATTAAATCCTAGTCAATCAGGTGCACCCAGTCCTTAGTCGAAGAATTTTCTTGCAATTGGCTTATCTAATAACTCATAGACCTAATTAATTAAGTTTAAATCATTCTAATTAAATCTATAATAATCTTTTTGTCTCAGCTTGATTGTTCAATTTTCAAATTGAAGCAATCAATTGCTATCGACTCTGCAACATGATGTAGGTGTATTCTCGTTTATTATGGGTGACCTTAGAGTAATTCTCCATCATTGATTAACCATCTAATCAGCTTCAGCTTCTAATGTGTGTGACCCCATGAACTAGGTCGATAGCATAGAAACTTTCTGTGTTACAATGTGTGCATCTAAGCGAATGGTTCTCGGTGTCGCATTCTTCGAAATATTGGTTTCTTAGAATTCTTAGCCCATTTACATATTAATTTATCCATTTAACAATAATGGCTCAAACATTCATTACAATCATCTCTATTGTGGTTTCAAAATTTTGGCATCCCGTGACCTTCAAGGATTACTCAGCTCAGGTTTTGCTAAATAATCTTGACTCACACACTGGTTTACAGGTACTGGTAACTGTTATCCAAAACTTTTTTAACCTATTTATATTATAGGCCAGTCCGACCAAAGTACAGTAGTTTCTTGCAAGTCCCATAGTGATCTCAGGTCGGAGGAACATTTATACCCATTGGCTTTAGCTACTCCTCTTGATTAGAAGTTATATTGGTCGTTCAGTGCAGACATACTCTCAATTTCTGGGATGCTATACTAGTGTCTTTCACCACTTGGTTACAAGGATCAACCAACATATTGGATACCGTTATCTACACGATAAGTCATCATCCATATTTAATTTTCATGATCATGAATAATTAAGAACCATCCAATAATCCTCCTTTATCGGTTATTGTGGTTCTAGAACTTTCATCATAATTTAGAAGAGTTCATTGAAGGTAAAACTTTATGATGAGCAGCCAAGAACTATTTTATTAGATATATTCATATGAAGAAAGCGATTACCCCATAATACTAGAAAGTGATTGACCAGCCAATTACTTTTTATGATTAACCAACTAGAAGTCCCACATACTCGAGGTTTGGTCCTGTGTCTCTGAAAGTCTTGATGAGAAACAGGTCTGGGAAAGAGGAGCGAGCCAGAAGAGAAATCAGCTCTCCAAAAAAGTTCAAAACTTGGCCGGGTCATCCTAAAACTAAGTTTAGACCGACTCAGTCTAAGGACTGGCTTAGTAGTTCTCAAAAGAATAATAGATAGAAAGCAATATTTTGACTATTGGCATTGGTACATTAACTGGATCGGCTCAATCTGTAATTGAGTTGATAGATTGAGCTGACCCATCATAATTTAGCTGCTCAGTCTGAAACTGTGTAGCGGTTTTTTATGGGTATTATTTGTGTTATGTGAAGTTTGGATTTAAAAAAGTTTTTCTATGAGCTTGGGCTTGTTTTGTTAGTGTATATATAAAAATAGGTCAATACTGTAAGGCTGATATATTGAATGAAAGTTCTTTTCTCCTAGATCTCATTTCTTTCTTTCTCTATCTTTGTTATTGATCATGCATAGAAATCTCTAAGAAGTATTTTCTTGTTGCTTGGCTAATCCAGCATGCGATTCGTATATTGAAGGCACACATTCGCCATCAATTGGAATCAAAGCGATGTTGCATGGAAGGAAGGAATGACACCTAGATTTTTACATCCAGGATCTATCCTAAATATTTGCGGTTGTCCTTTTGTTCGTGTTAGTCTGATTTGTGGAGATTGTTTACATGGAGGCAATGGTTGAACAAAAATTTTAGAAGAGGACTGTAGGACTGTTAAATCTTTCTTTGAAGGAAAGTTTGCTGGTGTGTGAGATCATGAGGGATGTTAGGGATTTCTGTCTTGACTTGCTTGAGTCATGGGATCTAGTGGATTCAAGGGGATTTTGAAAGTTCGACGGAAGGGAAACTTTACTTCTATGGCAGCAAGAAATTTGTTGGTTTATAGAGGATCTATAAGGCTGACAAAAGAAAGGGCAGAAATGATGTGAGAGGATTGGAATGAATTGGAGAAAATTATTTTTTAGCTCATTCGGATGTGCTTCGTCGATCATGTTTTGCTGAGGTTGCACAAAACTATGGCAAAGGGGCCTAGAGAGAGTGGAGAACACATAATGGGCAGAACTGAAATTAGCTATGGTTGAAGAAATAGCTAGGTGAGTATTGAGATCTTATGGCACAATCCTAAAGGGTGGGTTGAATGATTCTGGGAGGATGGATGCCTGCTATTTATGTTCTGTTTTAGGGGAGGTGCGTTATGGTGTCTATAACGCTTTAGTTTATGGAAAGAAGACCCTAAACTATGAAGAGGTTGTTGGTGTGCTCAGATCAAATGAGCAAAGGAAAAAGCTCAGCAAGGGAGATCCTAAGTTTGAGATCTTGGCTATGAATGAAAGATAGGAAAGATCAAAAGAGAAGACAAGAGAAAAATCTAAGGGTAGGTCAATATCTCATGATCAAAGGAAGATGACATTGAAATTTTATAAATATTATCAGCCTGGACACCTGAGGAGAGATTGTCCCCTTTTGAGATCAGAAAAAGAAAAGGCCAGTAAGGAGGATGATACAGCTTCTATGAGTAGTGGAGAAGACCTCCTAGTTGTATCAGATGGATCCATAGAGTGTGAAACTATGTAGATATTGGATTCAGCATGCTTGCACCACTATACTTCTCATCATAAGTAGTTTGCTATCTATCAGAAGGCCAATGATGGAAGTGTCAGTCTTAGAGATGATCACCCATGTAAAGTAGCTAGAATTGGCTCTATCAGGATGACGATATACGATGGGATCATTTGTACATTACAAATGTCAGGCTTGTACCAGAGTTGAAAAAGAATTTGATTTCTTTGGGCTACTTGGAGGAGCAGGATTATGCTTTTAGTAGCAAGGCTAGGAGTGGATGTCTGAAAATTTCTAAGAGAGCTTTGGTGGTGATGAGAGGTAGAAGACTGAGCAACAATCTTTATAGAATGGAAGGCTCAGTGGTAAATGATAGTGTAGAGGTGCTTGCAGTGGCACAGGAAGAGCAGATTTTATATCAGTTGTGGCACTATCGGATGTGTCATATGAGTGACCGTGGGCTCATTGAACTGAGCAGAAGAGGTATGATCCAGTCCTGAAGAAGGAGGGCATAGATCTTTGTGAGCCATGCATCTTTGGCAAACAGCATAGGGTGAAGTTTGCTAGAAGTACCAAGCACGGCAAGGGAGTACTAGATTTAGTGCACTCAAATGTGTAGGGACCAGCTCCTGTATTAGCTAGACGTGGGACAAAATATTTTATCACTTTCATTGATGATTTCTCAAGGAAGGTATGGGTTTATTTGATCAGAAAAAAATCAAAGGTGTTTGCCCAATTCACAGCATGGACTGCTAAAGTAGAGAATGAGTCAGGAAGACAGGTGAAGTGTCTGAGGTTGGACAATGGAGGGGAGTATACTAGCCTAAAGTTCAGGAGATACTATGAGAAAAATGGCATCAAACTCCATTACACGGTGAAGATGACTCCCCAACAGAATGGTGTCGTGGAGAGAATGAATCGAACATTGATCGAGAAGGCATGGAGTTTGAGGCTACAGACATCACTTCTAAATTTTTTTTGGGGTGATGCTCTAACTTTTTCTTATTTTCTTGCGAACAAGTTCCCTCATTATAAGTTGAATGAAGGCATTCCAGAGGAGGTTTGGAGTGGAAAGAAGGTGGAGCTTGGCTACCTGAAAGTCTTTGGTTGCACAATCTATGGACATGTGGAGGTAACTGAGAGGAGCAAATTGGATCCAAAATCTCAAAAGATGACATTCATAGGGTATCCACAAGGAGTCAAGGGGTACCTTGAAGGAACCAGATCTGGGATTTCATGGGTAGATCATGAAATTTTTTTCAATATCATGCAGTGAAAGACTTAAATAAATTAAATATTTATTTTAAAAAATATATAAACACCTAGATCTCATATCTATTATATGATAAAGGCCTGACATTAAATCATAAATTAAAACATAAGAGGAAAGGTTGATCACATCAACCTGATCTACACTACATCTAATTGCGATATGAATCAATAGATCAGATCATTATCTATATATGTTAGATGTTCTAACTACTGATCTAGGCTTGAGGATGAGTTATGAGCCACCACATGTTTTAGCTCTAGGTATATCATCGAGCCCAGACATGATCTGAGATCCTGTGCTTGAAATCAGCACAGCATGCTAATCTATGCTGATCTCTCTTCGAGGCGATTCGACACTTCTTTCATCAAAAGGGTTCTATAAAATAATGAGAAGAAGGGAAAGTTTTCTAATCTGAGACTCTCTCAGAAAACTCAAAGAAGGAGGAGGATAAGAATAAACGCCCTAGAAGAAGACCTCTTCTTCTTCTTTTTCTTCACAAGCACCTAGTTTGAGTGCCTATAGCCCCACACCAAGGATCTTCTTCCGCTAATTTTTGCACGCCCTAAATCTCTCCTAGGCCTATATGTCAAAAAAAATCAGACCAAATCATCCTAAATTATAGAAAAGAAGAGTCTTTTCTAGGTCAAAACTAACAAGCTGGACTAGATTTGGCAAGAGTTGGGCACTCACTAGATTGGCAAGTACTTGGGCACCCAAGGTTGGCTCTTGGTGCCCTCTAATTTTTTCAGTAATCCAGCAGGAAGGCACACAAAAATCTCTCACTATGAGATTAGGAGAAAAATAGAAGATGGCGGGCACACATGGAAGGAGATGTTTTAGTTTATAAGGATCCTATCTCATAGAATCCTAAATCAAAACTAACTTCCTCTTAGACTTGGTCAACCACCAAATAACCATATGAGAATAAGAGGGAGAGAAGGGGCGTGCGTGAAGACCAGAGAGAGACTCTCTATCACACAAAAAGAGAGGGCATGGGGCGTGGAGGGCTAAGGTGGCACAAGGTGGAATCCTAGTCTCACTAGGATTCCATCTATGACTTGGTCAAACATGGTTTCCCAAATCAAATTAAATCAAAATCAAATCAACTAAATTAAATCAGATTCTAATCTAATTAAGAAATTAATTAAATTAGATTTAATTTTTTAATCAAATTAGAAAATTAGGATGACCTGAGTCCTAGTTAGACTAGGACTAGTTCTTCCTTGCACTTGGCTTATCCAATAAGTTAATTGGACTTGATCCAATCAAGCCCAAACTAAATCTAACTAAATCATATTTAATTAAATTTAATCTTATTTTTTTGAATTAATCAAATTAAGTCAATTAGTAATCAATTGCTAATCGATCCTCCTACAGCACATGCACTAGGTTAAACATCAGTCGTATTTGTTGATGCAGAATTTGGTCGTCGCTGAAATTTGTTGGAGTAGAGGTCGATGAGATCACCGTCGGAGACCTGCGAAATAAAGTTCCATCCGAAGTTGGTGGGGGGTGGCTCTGACAGGACCCTCTGATGATCAAGTTAGCTCCAGTCAACAGCAATGGAGTGCTCAGTGTGGAGTTCGGTAGAGTATAAAGGAGGAGAGAAGGGTTTTTTTAGAACCTGACGTAAGCGTATCTGGAGGGTCCTTTTTATAGAGGGAGCTTGTCGTAACTACCTTGATTAATGATTGTCGTAACTATCCTGATCAATGTCGATCATTATTGACTTTAAATGCCTATCGTTATTGACTTGATAAATGCTGATCGTTATTATCATGTAACCGTTTAGTAGTGGGATCGGCCACTGAGGAGTTTGGCTGGCTGAAGGGGGTGTCTGCGAGGAGTCCGGCTCCCAAAGAAGTTTGGTCGAGGAGTAAGCTGAGAAGTTCGGTTGAGGGATTACTGTTGTGGAGTTTGGCCGATTGAAGGGACGACCGCTTGAGGAGTTCTACCATTGAGAGTCCGAAGGGGCTCGGCCACTTATCAGTTCGGTCGGCTGTAATAGTTCGGCCAAGACCCATCCGCTGAAGTTCTTCCATAGCTACTGGCCGCATCAGGCTGGGCACCGAACTTGACTTCGATAGGAGCGGGGTTTATCCCCAACACTAGCCCCCCCACTTTCGAGTTCGAAACTCAAAGGAAGGGAGTGCAGAAAAGGCGACTACCAAAGTCTTCTTACAGGCTCCGTGCTGGTTCAGGTCGAAGCTTGGGGGAGATCTCATCTCTGGCTAAAGTTGATGTTGAAGTTGAAGTCCGAGGGAGATCCCATCTCCAATCGAGGTTGAGGTAGGTCTCGTCTCCTGTGATCGAGGTCAGAGGTTGAGCTCATCAGATGCAACATTGTCTCCTACAGTCGAGGTTGATATGGCCGCTCGAGAGAGATCTGATCT
>QRFJ01004371.1:0-21664 GCA_006176705.1 Cocos nucifera | reverse complement strand
ACATGAGATGTGATCAGATCTGAAATCAGAAAAAATTAAAATTAAATGATTTGGATCTAAGAACATGAAGATATGCATGACTAGTTCTAGAATAGAATAGTTCTATAGAATAGTTTTGCATGTCTTTGATTTAATCTGATTAAATCATATTTTAGATCTTCTTATTTACTATTTTCTGATATTATAAGTGTTATAATAACATCTGATAAACAGCAAATAAAAATTATTTAATTTTAAATATCATATGAGATATGATAGATGCATGACTAGACTAGTTGTAGAATAGTTCTACATAATTGTCTAGATTAGAATTTATTTTGATTAGATCAATTTAAATCTAATTTTTTAGATTATTATGTGATAATTTAGATCTGAAAACATGCATGATTTGATACATGAGATGTATGCAAAATATGCCTTGATTAGATCTAAATTTGTATATGAGATATATGATATAGATCTATAACTGTTTTGTAGATTTACATGTTCCTGATTAAGGCGTTCCTCTTGGCCGTCCGGTCATAAGAACGAAGAAGGGTTTAAAGGCCCTCTCTTCCCATTCGATGGGGTGTTCTTATGACGTGTAGGGGTGCTGCGTGTTCGTCCTTAATCAGAAACCCAAAACTTACTTTCTGCAAAACCCTAGATCCTGAAACCCTAGGATTTATTGTGCATATTTTGTTTATGAACCCAACTTAATTAAGAATTAAGTTTATGGAATATTAATTAGGTCTAAAATTGAGAATTTCAGATCTAAGACATATTCATAATACTGGGTTCGGGCTTGGGTAGCTCAATTAGGTCTAAGCGGTTGATCAAACCGAATCAAGAGTTGGTTAGATGGGATCAACAATGCTTAAATTGACCAGCCTAATAGGATTAAGTCTGGGTCAAGATCGAGTCACGATCAAGCAAGACCTAATTAGGCTCAGAGGTTAGAGTCTGGATTGTAGGCTAACCCAATTGGTTCTGACTCAACAATTTGGTGTCTAAGGTAAGTTTGGCACAGACGACCGACTGGTTTTTAATTGGAAGCTACTCGACCTGAATGCGTTCTTGTGCGAGTTAACGGCATATTCCTTCCACCGGTCTCACTTACCTGGCCATATCTGTTGACACAGTTCTGATCTGAGGTGGTCAATAATCCGAGCTGAACCCATGCCACTAGGTTAGTCATAATTGTTATGACTAAGCCAAGTCTAGTTTAATGAGACCTGAATCAATTCTCCCTAAGAAAAGATTAAGTCTGAGGTCTTCCACCATTGTAGACGTGCGGGCCCTTCCCGGGGTTGATTGTTCTCGGCTGGATACAGTGGCTCAGTTGCACCGGGAAGACGCAACCATGTCTATTAGGCATTGGATGCTATGGGCTGGAGGATGAGTTGGGCTCAATATTTCGGATACGGTGAGAGACCCAATTAGGAACCCAGTCTATGCAAATGGTGGGTCTGACTTAACTAAGGAGTGGATCAATATTCCGGATACGGTGAGATTCATGAATTAGAGACCAAGTTTGGGTGCACCATGATTAGAGAATCATTGAACAAGAGTTGTTCACTCATTGGCTAACCCATCACCAATAACTGTTAGGTGAGGTGATGAGTCAGTTGGTGAGACCGCACCACCCACTAGAAATCATCAATCGTGGAGATTTTCGCATCTCTACAGAGGGAGTGTAGGGATCCGAGAAAATAGTGGGAGCTAATTTGTTTAAAAATAAAATCCCTAAACAAATTGGTCAAGTCAAAATTACAGTATCTAACTAGAATCTTTGACTCTCTACAGGAAAATGTCTGCGTCCAACCCACTGGCACGTATCCTAGACACACATAGACTGACTGGACCCAATTATAAAGATTGGCTCAGGAACTACAAAATTGTTTTGGGTTCAGAGAAGTTAACACATGTTTTGGACCAGGACCCTCCCACCTTACCAGCTCGTCCATCCACTGAACAGAGAGCGTCTCTGGAAAAATGGATTGACGAAGACAATAAGGCCAGATACTACATGTTGGGCTCGATGTCTGATGAGCTCCAGCGCCAACATGAAGATATCGGGACTGCTCGCCAAATGTTGGCTCACCTGCAGGAGATGTTTGGTGAACAGAGTCGCGCAGCCAAATATCAAGTCACGAAATGACTTTTTAAGGCTAAGATGCGTGATGGGCAGTCAGTCCAAGATCACTGTCTGACAATGATCAAGGACATGGAAGAGCTTGAGAAGCTCGGTGTGAAGTTGGACTTGGATCTGCAGAACGATATTATTCTGCAATCCTTGACTGATGCATATGGGCAATTCATCATGAATTACCACATGCATAAACTTCAAAATTCCTTGGCCGAGTTGATGAATATGCTGGTTACCGCTGAGCTTTCTATGAAAGGTTCTAAAGGCTCAGTTCTTGCTATGGAACGGACTTCTTCCAAAAGAAAGTCTTATGGAAAGAAAAAGAAGTCTGTGAAAAAGCAAAAGGTGGAAGGATCAAAGAAGAAGAAGGCAGAATCCGAAGAAAAAGGTCCGATGGCAAAGGAAAGTGTTTCCATTGCAACAGCGACGGCCATTGGAAGCGGAACTGCCCTACTTACCTGGCCACCCTGAAGAACAAGAAGGAAGGTCCTTCTGGAGGTATGCTCGTTATTGAGTCTAACCTTACGGTTTCTTCTGCATCCAGTTGGGTGCTTGACTCTGGTTCTAGTGCTCATCTGTGCACTTCTATGCAGGGTCTTGAGGATAGCAGGAGGCTGAGGGATGGAGACATGATCCTACGCATCGGTAATGGAGCAAGAGTTGCTGCAGTAGCCGTGGGAACATACCCTCTTCGATTACCATCTGGTTTAGACTTAGTTTTAAAAGACTGTTATTATGTGCCTGCAGCTAGCAGGAATTTGATTTCTGTTTCATGCTTAGCACAAGAAGGTTATGTGATCACCTTCTTTAAGGACCATTGTAACATTCTTTATGAAAGAAATAAAATTGCAAATGGTTTCCTTGTTAATGGTCTTTATCAGTTGCATATTGATGTACCTGTTTTAACTATCGAGCAAAACGTGAATGCCAAACGACCTAGGGATAGTCCAAACGACAGATATCTATGGCACCTGAGATTAGGTCATATAGCAGAAGATAGGATTAACAAATTGGAGAAAAATGGGCTATTGAGTCCATTGACTTTTGAGTCATATCCAACTTGTGAATCTTGTCTTCAAGGCAAAATGACTAAACTCCCTTTTGTTGGACATGGGGAGAGGGCCACAGATCTCCTTGCCCTAGTACATACTGATGTGTGCGGCCCATTCGATGTGCCGGCTAGAGGCAATTTTGTCTACTTCATTACCTTTACCGATGATCTGTCTAGGTATGGGTATGTGTATCTTATGAGACACAAGTCTGAAGCCTTTTGAAAAGTTCAAAGAATTCAGACATGAAGTAGAAAAACAAACTGGAAAACCCATTAAGGTTCTTCGATCAGATCGAGGAGGTGAATACCTTAGCCGGGAATTCCTAGACTATCTTAAGGAAAATGGCATAGTCTCTCAATGGACTCCACCAGGAACACCTCAACTCAACGGGGTTTCAGAATGGAGAAATCGGACTCTATTGGATATGGTTCGATCCATGATGAGCTTCACAGACCTCCCTGATTTTCTTTGGGGACATTCATTATTAACTTCAATCTATTTACTGAATAGGGTTCCCTCTAAAACCGTTCCTACCACACCGTATGAGATATGGCACGGTAAGAAACCAAGTCTGAGTCATCTCAGAATTTGGGGTTGTCCGGCTCATGTCAAAAGACAACAAGCGGACAAGTTAGAGTTTAGGTCCTTTAGAGCTCGATTCATAGGATATCCTAAAGAGTCATTAGGATACTATTTCTACATTCCAGAAGACCACAATGTGATTGTGAGTCGACATGCCATATTTCTTGAAAAATAGTTTATTCAAGATAGTGGCATTGGAAAGCAGATTAAGCTTGATGAGAAAGTCTCACAAGCAGAACGAGCTAAGGACCAAGTGGAACCAAATCAGGTTGAGCCAATAAGAACACTACCTCCTCCACCTCGTAGATCGGAAAGAGTTTTCCCGTCCCCCTGAAAGATACTTAGGTATTATTTCAGAGGATGTAGAGGAAATGTTCCTCATAGGTAATGGTGCTCATGGTGATGATCCCAAAACCTACAACGAGGCGATATCAGATATCGACTCCGAGAAATGGCTTGAGGCAATGAAGTCAGAAATTGACTCGATGCACTCAAACCAAGTCTGGACCTTGGTAGATCCACCAGAAGGTATAGTACCTATTGGGTGTAAATGGATCTTCAAGAGAAAGATTGGTGCAGATGGGAATGTGGAGACATTCAAGGCTAGACTGGTGGCAAAAGGTTATAGTCAACGTGAAGGCATTGACTATCAGGATACCTTTTCCCCGGTAGCTATGCTAAAATCCATCCGCACATTGCTTGCTGTTGCAGCCTATTTCGATTATGAAATATGGCAAATGGACGTGAAAACGGCATTCCTAAATGGATATCTTGAGGAAGATATCTATATGGAACAGCCGCTAGGTTTCACATCCAGTGATACTGATCACAAGGTTTGCAAGCTGCAAAGGTCCATATATGGACTTAAGCAAGCATCTCGGAGCTGGAACACTCGTTTCAATGATGTGATCAAAAAGTTTGGTTTCATCAAAAATGAAGAGGAACCATGTGTTTTCAAAAGGGTCAGTGGGAGCGCTGTTGTCTTCCTCGTATTGTACGTGGATGACATCCTCCTTATTGGGAATGATATTCCCATGTTGACATCAGTCAAGATGTGGTTGTCTAAAGGAATTCTCCATGAAAGACCTAGGTGAAGCATCCTTTATTCTAGGAATTAAGGTCTATAGGGATAGACCGAATAGGATGCTAGGACTTTCACAGAAGATGTACATAGAGGAAGTACTAAAGAGGTTTAGTATGGAAAACTCTAAGAGGGGATTAATACCCTTCAGACATGGTATTCATCTTTCCAAGAAGATGTGCCCCAGCACACCTGAGGAAATAGAACGCATGAGCAAGATCCCTTATGCTTCTGCAATAGGGAGCCTCATGTATGCCATGCTATGTACACGACCTGATATAGCCCATGCTGTGAGTGTCACAAGCAGATATCAGTCAAATCCAGGTGAAGAACACTGGACTTCTGTGAAATGTATCCTTAAGTACTTGAGAAGAACTAAGGATATGATGTTGGTCTTTGGTAACGGAGAACTCCAAGTCCAGGGATACACAGACTCGGACTTCATGTCCGATATAGATGATCGAAAGTCGACATCTGGCAGACTGTTTGTGCTGGAAGAGTTCCAAGCAAACGGTGATACCATCTCATCCGCGATTACCTTGAGAAAGGTTACGTTGAGGTCAAGAGAGTCAACTCCACAGATAATGTGGCAGACCCACTTACAAAGCCGTTGGGCCAGCAGAAGATCGAAGCCCACCTTGAGAAGATGGGACTTAGACTTGTAGCCAATTGGCTTTAGGACAAGTGGGAGATTGTTAGATATATGTGCCCTAGAAGCCAGAATTGGCTGACACTTGTAATACACTTCTAGGGGCAAAATTATAATTTTGACTATAATTAATGAAAATGGGTTATTTTCTATCACACATGTGTATTTAGTGTCTGTGATACATCCTTTGAGTTAATGGTAATGATAATTCATATTTTCAAGAGTTGAAAATTTAAGACATGAATAATCATTATTAACTCATAAACAGCTCCCGACCATAGGATCATCACGAGGATGGTGATTGATCCGGAAGGTTGGTGTACGATCGCTTCTCTTTAGTAGATGAGTCTTGAGTCTACGGTGTGGAGACACCGGAGCGAGAGTACAGGTACTCGTTAGAGAACGAGGGCACTGAGCGTGACCACCTCGAGTAGTCATTAGGAAGTCTACCTTCTCGTCAATGACTGACTCGATGCTGCAGTAGTGTGTCTGGTTCTTTGACCTGAGATGCATCGGCAGTTCACCTTGAGGGTGTTATAGTTTGACTACACCATTACTCGGTCTCCTAGCCATATGGAACCCTGAGGTGTATGTTGGCTATAGCATGTTCATTGTAGGAACTGGATTGCATCAAGATGGAATCTATCTACCTCGGTGGTAGAGGAGTAGCCCTATGATGATCATGAGAATCAAGTCCAGAAATCCATGGCCATGGTAGAGTGAAATAATAGAAAGAGTTTCTATTTAGATTTTCACATTGGACTCGAATCGAATGATTACATCATATGACAGAGACTAGGGTTTGACGAGTTCACCTTAACCCTAATCTGATCGGGGCTCAAGATAGAAGAACTTAATCACACAGGTAGCTGCACCAAGAGGTTCGCATTCAGCTCTGATGGGTTGCCACCATATACTGCTAGGTGTCACTGGTGGATTTTGGGAGCAATTAGAATGATTTAGATGATCGATCATTCTAGCTGTTCGAATCAGAAGAGTTCTGATCCATCGAAAGGAGTTTCGATGATGTCGATGATAGAGATCATGACATATCCCATTACCATACAGAACTGAACCTAACTGGGTCACACAAACAAGGGTTTGAATCTGGTGATCATCAATTGAACTGATCTAGTTCAATTGATCTGAATGAGATTCAATTAGGTTCAAGGAAATCGTGCTAGCACTCGATTGAACCTAACGTTCTTCTTTTACTATCATAAATAAGTTGTCCTGACTGAGCCAAAGGAGTTTGTGCTCAATCAGAGGCCTTCATATGGTCTGACTGGAGGTTGTCCAAGTCAGAATAGGTTGTCTTATTTGTAAGACATTACCTGCCATTTTTGGTCACCTGCCATTTCTTGTTCTTTGACTTTGGTCAAAAGTCTACCTTTGACTGGTCAAACGTTGACCATTCACCCTTTGACTTTTGACCACATGTCATGCACCTATTGGAGAGCTGGTGGGGGCCTGTCCCCCTGCCAGAACCTGGCAAGGAGAAGGGCGCACGCCAAGGGTGGCGTGAGCCCAAGTAGGAGGCGCCTAGGAGTCCTTGTTGGACAAGGACTCCACCTCCCTTTTGGATTCCAATCAGAGTTCTACTAAGAATCCAGTTTGACTGGTCTTAGGCACCCTCTAAGGAGGAATCCAGGGGTCTCTATTCCAACCAATCAGATTTAGATCTGATTTCACAAAGGGTTGTGATTGGTTGAGAGGAAGAGGAGTTGGATCACAAGAGGTCTATAAATAAGACCCTGCGCCCAACCCTAATTCCAATGCTATTAGACACGCCCCAAGGCTGCCTCTCCCCTCCTTCTCCATGCCATAGTCTCTTCTCCCCTTGCTCTCCACGTCCAAAAGGGTTTTGGATTTAGGTTTGGTGCGATTCAGATCAAGGAAAGGCGATCAAAAGCAAGAAGGCTGCGCTGCTGCAAAAGGACGACTGCAGATCTTCAAAAGAGTTTTGAAGATCCTCCAGATCAGATCCAGATCTGATTTTTGGAGGTGTGATAGAGAAGAAGAGGATCTCCAGATCCAACCCGAGTGGATACCGGTAGAGGCCAGGCGCTTGCGTGGCTTAGATCCAGAACCTTCCGCTGCAATCAGGATCATCTACAGGGTAATAGGATTACCCAAATCAGGTAAATTAAATTTGATTTAATTTATCTTATTTTATTTTATTTATTAAAATAATAATAATCAGATCTGAAACATATCAAGATCTGATTGAGATCAAGAGAAAATTTTTGAAATATATCTCTTGATCTAATCAGATCTGGATGAACCTGGATCGGGAAATCAGGATTTCCCTTCACTGAGGAGTATCGATAGTTTATCTTGAGGGTGTTATAGTTTCACTACATAACTCGGTCTCCTAGCCATTCGGAGCCCTAAGGTGTATGTTGGCTATAGCATGTTCATTGTAGGAATTGGAATGCACCAAGAGGAAATCTATCCATCTCGGTAGATGAGGAGCAGCCCTATGATGATAATGAGAATAATGTCCATAAGCTCATGGCCATGGCAGAGTGAAATAACAAAAAGAGTTTCCATTAAGGTTTTCACATCAAACTTGAATCGAATTATTAAATCATATGATAGAAATTAAGGTTTGACGAGTTTAGCTTAACCCTAATCTGATCGGGGCTCAAGATAGAAGAACTTAATCACACAAGTAGCTGCATCAAGAGGTTCACTTTTAGTTTTGATGGGTTGTCACCATATACTGCTAGGTGTCACTAGTGGATTTTGGAAGTACTTAAATTGATTTAGATGATCAATCATTCTAGTTGTCTGAATCAAAGAGTTTTAATCTATCAAAAGGAGTTTCGATGATGTCGATGATGGAGATCATGACATATCCCATTACCATACAAAACTGAACCTAACTGGATCACACAAATAAGGGTTTAGATCTGGATATCATCAATTGGACTAACCTAGTTCAATTGATTTGAATTAGATTCAATTAGGTTCAAGGAAATCATACTAGCACACGATAGAACCTAACGTTCTCCTTATATTATCATTAAAAGTTGTCTCGACTGAGCTAATAAGTTTATGCTCACTCATATACCTTTACTTGGTCAAATTAGAGCTTGTCCATGTCAGAAAAGGATTATTTTAATTTATGAGATAAATTTGAGACAATACCTATCATTTTCCATCACCTACTAATTCTTGTCCTTTGACTTTGGTCAAATGTTGACCTTTGACACTTAGACATCTGCCCATGTGTCATGCACCTATTGGAGAGCAGATAGGGGCTTGTCTCCTTGTTAGATTTTGAAAATGAGTGGGTGCACGCCTAGGGAGGAATGTGCCCATGGATAGGGACGCCTGGAGTCCGATACGGATGGGACTCCAGGTTGCTTCTTGGTTTCTACTTAGGTGGCACATAACTATAGACTTTGACCAGTCTTAGATGCCATCTAAGGATGAATTAGAGAAGCTTTCATCTGATTGGATTAGGTGATGTCATCCCATCAATCAAATTTAGATCTGATTGCATGAAGCAATGTGATTGGCTGGGATGATGTGGCACTGCATGGCACAGCAAGGTCTATATAAACCCTGTCTGCGCCCAACTTTGAAAGAGTTCTCTTCTAGACATGCCCCAAGGCTGCCTCTCTACCTCCTCCATGCCATCCTTTGATCCTCTCTCTTCTCTCCATGCCCAATGCAAGTTGGGCTCCAGTTTGGTGCGATCCAGGCAAGAAAAAGCTGACGAGAAAGGAAGAAGGCAGCATTGCTATAGAGATGATAGCAGATCTTCAAATAGAAGTTTTAAAGATCCTCCAAATCAGATCTAGATCTAATTTTTGGAGAGATGATAAAAAAGAAGAAGATATCTAGATCTAGCCTGAGTGAATATCGGTAGAGGCTAGACGCTTGCATGGCTAGATCCAGAATCTCAGCCTATCAATAGGATCATCAAAGGATAATCAGATTACCCAACGTCAACATATAAATTAAATTAGATTTAATTTATTTTTATTTTTATTTATTAGATCTATAAAATTAAATCTAAAATATCTCATACCTAGTCTAGATACATGAGAAAAATTTTTAAAACATCTCTCTTGATCCAATCAAATCTGAACGAACCTGATCCCGAAAATCAGGATTTCTCCTTCAACTGGTATCAGAGCTAGGTTCTCTAAATTATTTAGATCTAATTTTATTTTATTTTTGATCTAATAATTAGATGATTTTAGATATCACATGAGATGTGATTAGATCTAAATTTAGAAAAATAAAAAAAAATTAAAATTAAATAATATAGATCTAAGTTCTACAATATGCATGACTAGTTGTAAAATAGAATAGTTGTATACATAGTCTTGCATAATCATAATTTATTTTAATTAAATTATAATTTTAGATATATTTATTTTTTATTTTTTGATGATTATAAATATTATAATAAGATCTAAAAAATAGAAAATAAAATTATTTAATTTTTAGATCATATGAGATATGATGCATGCATTATTAGACTAGTTGTAGAATAGTTCTACATAATTATCTAGGTTACAATTTATTTTGATGTGATCAATTTAAATATAATTTTTTAGAAAATTATGAGATAATTAAGATCTGAAAAAATATGCATGATATGATACATGAGATGTATGCAAAACATGTATTAAGTTAGATCAATTTTATATATGAGATATATGATGAAGATCTAACTAGTTTTATAGATTTATATTTTTGATTAAGGCATTTCCCTTGACTGTCCGGTCATAAGAATAAAGTAGGGTTTAAATGCCCTCTCCTTCCATTCGATGGGGTGTTCTTATGATATGTAGGGGTGCTGCGTGTTCGTCCTTAATCAGAAATCAAAAACTTACTTTCTGCAAAATCCTAGATTCTGAAATCCTAGGATTTTATTTACATGTTTTGTTTATGCTCCCTAAACTTAATTGAGAATTAAGATTATGAAATATATGTTGGATCTAAAATTAAGAATATCAGATCTAAGACATATTCATAAATTTGGTTTCGAGCTTGGGTAGCTCAGTTAGGTCTAAGTGGTTGATCAAACCAAATCAAGAGTTGGTTAGATGGGATCAACAGTGCTTAAATTGACCAATCTAATAGGACTAAGTCTGGGTCAAGATCGAGTCACATGAGTGATTGATCAAGCTAAGACCTAATTAGGCTCAGTGGTTAGAGTCTAGATTATAGACTAATTCGATTGGTTTTGGCTCAACAATTTGATGTCTAAGGTAAGTTTGGCAGATACGATGGATTGGTTTATAATTGGAAGCTACTCGACTCGAATACGTTCTTGTCGAGTTAATGGCATATCCCTTCCACCGATCTCACTTACCTAGCCATATTTGTTGGCTCAATCTTGATCTGAGGTGGTCAATAATCCGAGCTAACCCATGCCACTAGGTTAGTCATAATGGTTTTGACTATGTCAAGTCTAGTTTAATGGAACCTAAATCAAATCTTTCTAAGAAAAGATTAAGTCTAAGGTCTTCCACCATTATAGATGAGCGGGCCCTTTTCGAAGTTGATTATTCTCGACTGGTTATAGTGGTTCAGTTGCACCAGAAAGATGCAACTATATCTATTAGACATTGGATGCTACGGGCTGGAGGATGGATTGGGCTCAATATTTTGGATACGATGAAAAACTCAATTAGGAATCCAATCTGTGCAAATGGTGGGTCTAACTTAACTAAGGAGTGGATCAATATTTTGGGCATGATGAGATTCATGAATTAGAGATCAAGTTTGGGTGCACCATGATTGGAGAATCATTGAACAAGAGTTGTTCACTCATTGGCTAACCCATCACCAATAACTATTAGGTAAGGTGATGAGTCAGTTGGTGGGACCGCATCACCCATTAGAAATCATTAATCATAGAGATTTTTGCATCTCTACAGAGGGAGTGTAGAGATCTAAGAAAATAGTGAGAGCTAATTTATTTAAAAATAAAATTCTTAAATAAATTGGTTAAGTCTTAATTACAAAATCTGACTAGAAACTTTGATTCTCTAGAGAAAAATGTCTGCATCCAATCCACTAGCACGAATCTTGGACACCTATAGACTTACCGAACCCAATTACAAGGATTGACTTCGGAACTTCAAAACTATTTTGGGTTCTGAGAAGGCAACTCATGTATTAGACCAGGACCCTCACACCTTATCCGTCCATCCATTCGCTGAACCGAGAGCATCTCTGGATAAGTGGATGGACGAAGATAATAAGACCAGATATTACATGTTGGACTCGATGTCTGATGTACTTCAGCACCAACATGAACATATCAAGACTGCATGTCAAATGTTGGCTCACCTACAAGAGATGTTTGGTGAACAGAGTCGCACAGCCAAGTATCAAGTCGCTAAACAACTATTGAAGACTAAAATGCACGATGGACAGTCAGTCCAAGATCATTGTCTGATAATGATCAAGGACTTGGAAGAGCTTGAGAAGCTCGAAGTGAGGTTGGACTTGGATCTACAGAATGACATAATTCTACAATCTTTGACTGATGCATATGGGTAGTTCATCATGAACTATCATATGCATAAACTTCAAAATTTCTTGAGCGAAGTTATGAACATGCTGGTTACCACTGAGCCTTCTATGAAAGGTTCTAAAGGCTCAATACTTGCTATGGAATGGACTACTTCTAAGAAAAAGTTTTTTGAAAAGAAGAAGAAGTCTGTGAAAAAGCAGGTGGAAGGAGGAAAGAAGAAAAAGGCAGAGCTAAAAAAAAAGGCCACTGACAAAGGAAAGTATTTCCATTGCAATAATGATGGTCACTGAAAGCGAAACTGTCCTACCTACCTGGCCACCTTGAAGAATAAGAAGGAAATAGGTCCTTCTAGAGGTATGCTCGTTATTGATTCTAACCTTATGGCTTCCTCTACATCTAGTTGGGTGCTTGACTCTGGTTCTAGTGCTCATTTGTGCACTTCCATGCAGGATCTTAAGGATAGCAGGAGGTTGAGGGATGGTGGGATGATTCTATGCATCAAAAATAGAGCAAGAGTTGCTGTCATGGCATGGAAACATACCCTCTTCAACTACCCTCTGGTTTAGACATAGTATTAAAAAACAATTATTATGTGCCTGCAACAAGCAAGAATTTAATTTTCATTTCTTGCCTTGCATTAGAAGGCTATGTAATTAGTTTTCTTAAGGACCATTGTAACATTCTTTATGAAAGAAATAAAATTACAAGTGGTTTCCTTCTTAACGATCTTTATCAATAATATATTGATGTATCTGTTTTTAATATTGATGCATGCTAATCTATAGCTATGGCAAGTGCACCAGTCGATCAAGTAATAAAGTGAATGAGTAGAGTATCATCACTAGAGGATTGAAAAATAAGTACTGAAAAGCCCTTTTCTATGCTTTATTTAGAAAACCAATTTATGAGAATAAGAAATTAAAAAACAAAATAAAGAAATAATTAAAAATTTTAAGAAAATATAGAGAGTGTAATTATTAGGATTTTAAACTTAAGAGCAATGTATTACTAAGGCAATCGGTTCACCAACTCAGTCAATACAATATTCAGGTTATTAGATTAATTTTATTTCATGTGATGGTGGAGTTTCCTAGTTTATTCACTACCCTTTGGTCCAAGCATAGCAAAACTATCAATATTTATTAATTACCATTTGGTCCAGGTATAATTTAAATAAATATTAATGCATTAAATTTTGTGAAATTCTCTAATTAAAATATGCTGCGTCCAAAGCATACTAAAATTCCTGCATGCATATGAATTCTAATTTGATTCATAATACGAGGTATATAATCAAGAAGCAATAACATAGATGTACTTGGTCCATAACATCTATGTTCATCAGATCAATTAGAAGATGGCCAGTAATCTAAAAGCATTAAGATCAAATTTATATACTCCTCATGAATAAAATTTAAAATTAAAAATAAATCACACTGAATATTGCATCAAAAGAGTGGCTACACCTTAGCCTTAGTAAAAGAAAATTTAGTTCATGATAACAAGTTCAAAAATAGCAAATAAAATAAAAAGCATTAAGAAATTAGACTGTTTGATTGCTAAAATTAATTGTCCGTCGCTCTTGGTGTGGAGAACTTGGTGAAGAAGAAGAAGCTCCTTGATCACTATTCTGATTGTCGAAAGAAAAAAATTAAAAATCCTTTTCTTTATCTCAAAAATCTCTCTTCTATTTCTACCTCTCTCCTCTCTTTCTCTTCTTTTTCTTTTTCTCTTTTTTTTATTTCTCTCTCTCCTTTTTTTTTCTTTTCTCTCCTCCTCTATGGCAACAGTAGATCCTCTATTTTTATTGGCTAAGAGGAGATTTTTCATCGAAATCTAGGTTTAAAACTCTCAAAACAACTCAAATTAGGATCCTGGATGATTCTGACCATTGGATGTCAATTAAACGGTCCAAAAATCACTTAAAAATCCTTTAAAATATCCCAGATCAAGTCGGACCAATCATTGGATTGAATTTGGGCCGTTAGATCATGCACAAAGAAGGCTTCTGATCTTTAGTTTAACGTTGGGATGAATCTCAGCCGTTGGATCTCAATCGGGAGCTACGGATGCCATTCATCAGCGCATGCATTTCGGCCATCCAATCAAATCTCAGTGGAAGGCACCCAATAGATCAAACAAAATTTCTAAATTACCCTCTATAAATCATGCACGAGCCCGATGTTGCATGGACCGCCGCATTCTTCAGCCAATTGGAGCGCACTTCTTCATTTGAAATTCCCAAAATGCCCTCAAGTCGGTCCACCGTGTGCTGTGAAAAATGCTGACGTTAGCTTGCCATTAGCATTGCATCAATGGGTCGGTCTACTGGTGCGGTTGGATCGGGTGGTTTGTTGAGCCAATTTTTCTAAACCGATTTGAACTGATCCAATTTTTTTTTTTTTGAAATTCAATTTTGGGCTCGTTTGAAGTCCGTTTTGCCTAAAATTTATTTCATCTAAATCTAAAAAATAAGATCTTCATATTGATGGCCTTCTTTCCTATATAAGATTAATAAAAGTATCAATTTCTAAAAAAATAAATTAATTTATTTTATAATTTAATACTTTTATTAGTATATTTTTACCACTTATCACACCCTCCAACTTAGTCATTGCTAGTCTCTTAGCAATGTTTTATTTAATACCATGTTTCAATAAGATTATCAATCACAAAGATAAAATCTAAAACTAAAGATTAAAAAGTTTAGAAAATACTGCTAATTAAGCATTGAGCTTTCGAAGCAAATTTTTCAGTCAATACAATTTAAAAACTTTCTTAGAGTACATCAAAGATCTATAGCACTTATGTACGTGATGACTAACTTTAGCATTTCAGTATTAAATTAAAAAAACAAAAGTATCCTCTTTTATCATCTATTTTGGTCAAATTTCTATACATTCTCAATTTTATACTCATGAATTAAGGTAGCTTTCACACTGCCCCCCTTTTTTTTTTCTTTTTTTTTCTTGTGCTGAGCATCCTGGCCTTCCCTTCACCATTTTATATGAATTTTCATAATTGACCAAGGTGCAGAGACCCAGTTACTAGGCTTTAGGCAATCCACATATACTCTATCTTTTGTACTTTATTTTTAGGCAGGTAGCTCTTTCCTTAAATTCAAGTTTCTTTGATTATAATGTATATTAATTACCAATATTTAATGATAATTGAATCCTCAGTTGGCCTTATAATCAATACCTACTTTGCCTTATTAGTGTTCATGTGTAGCTAGAAGTGCTAATAGTCTTTTAATGACCTAAGTAGGCTGCTAAAAGTTGGCCAACTAATCTACTTCTTTAACTCGTTACATTCATTAGCAAATAATTCTATCTTTTATCACTTATCCAGTCTATCTTGCTCAAGATTTTCTTCTTGACACATGTTTTTTTTTTTAACTTATTCTACATTGTCTTAAAGGAGAAAGAAAAATAAAGGGTGTACTAAAGGATAGGAAGGAATACACCTGATTTGGTTCAATCTAGTTCTTTAGAGCTTTGAAATTTTGCTTGAGCTCTCATTGATTTTTCTCTGCAAAATTGGAAATACACACTAAAGTAGTAAAAGAGCAACAATGAATTGCTGAAAAATAAAAAAAAAATGATCAAAACTAAAAAGAAAAGAAACAACCTATCTAGTAGTTCTGATTTATAGTCTACAGCTTGACTTTCTTTGAGTTTTGAATTGAATCAATCTGATGCCACTTCAATTGGAATACTTTCTTGTTTGGTTGAGTCCTCTTTCAATTAGACATTGCTAGCTTTTATAGTCTCAAACCTGTTTTCTACAGAATTCTCATATACTGAAATGTCAATAATATCAATTAGAAAATAAGTTTGATTATTATTAGGATGTTTAGTATCTTTGAAAACATTAAAAGTAACTTGTTCATCGTGGACTCTAAGAATTAATTTTTTTTGTTGAAAATCTATTAAAGCTCCTCCAGTAGCTAAAAAGGATCTCCCTAAAATATGGGATACATCATAATCTTCTTTCATATCAAGAACAATAAAATCAATAGGAAAAATAAACTTGTTTACCTTTACCAAGACATCCTTCACTATACCTCTTGGATATTTAATGGATCTATTGGCTAATTGAAGAGTAATAGTGGTAGGCTTGGGTTCTCCTAGACCCAGCTTTCTAAAAATAGAAAAAGGCATGAGATTAATACTTACTCCTAAATCACATAAAACTTTATCAAAACTACAATCACCAATAATGCAAGGGATAGTAAAACTCCCTAGATCTTTTAGCTTCTATGGTAATTTATTTTGAAGTATTGCTGAGCATTCTTCATTCAAATTTATTCTCTCATGCTCCTTCAGCTTTTTCTTATTTGTTAGGATTTCTTTGAGAAACTTGGCATACCTGGGCATTTGAGTGATAGCATCTACAAAAGAAATATTAGTATATAAATTCTTTAAAATTTTGAAAAAGTTAAAAAATTTCTTATCTAGATGCTGTATTTGACTCTCTAGGAATGGTAGTGGCGGTACGTAGGGCTTTACATTTGGATCGACAAATCGTATACCTAGAGACCATCCATCTGCTGGTTGTTTTGGTGACTGACAAATTTTAGTTGATGGTTCCTTATTTGTAGTTGGCTCTTCAGTCTCTTTCTTCTAATGCGGCTCCTCCAGCTTTGTACCACTTCTTAGGGTGATAGCATTGACTTGCTTCCTTGGATTGGTCTCCGTGTTGCTGGGCAAGGATCCTTGAGGTCTTTCGGAGATTATCTTAGCCATTTGACCTATTTGCATCTCCAAGTTTTGAATTGCTGCTGCTTGGTCCTGCCTAAGTTTGGCTTCCAAATTTTTTAGAGTTGCTTCTTGGTTTTGCATAAATTTGACCATCAGCTCTTCCATGTTGGACTTCTTTTCAGGTACTTAGAACCTTGGGACTGGCTGTTGTGCTGCATTTTGATTACTCCATGAGAAATTTGGGTGTTGCCTCCACCCTTGATTTTATGTGTTGGAGTAGGGATTATTTTATTATGGCTTGAAAAAATTACCAACATAATTAGCTATATTAGTTGCTTTAGAAAATGGATTATCTGTCTAGCAATTGCTCGTATCATGTCCTCCTCCACACAGGTCACAGGTGATGCTCTGAACATGCATAGCTGTTCCCTTCAAGTTGTTAACTTTGGCTCTAAGGGCTGTAATTTTAGCTAATAAAGTTGGCATGCAATCTACTCCCTGCACAGCTGCTAGTCTTTTTGGCATCATGCGTTCTATCTACCACTGATAGCTATTTGATGCCATCTCATCGATCAGATCAAAGGCTTCTTCCTCCATTTTTTGGTTAATGGTTCCTTCTGCTACCGCATCAATCATAGAACGATAAGTACGAGATAAACCATTATAGAAAGTTTGTATCTAAAACCATACGGATAGTTGATGATGTGGAAATCTCCTCAGCAATTCCTTGAAATGCTCCCAAGCCTCATATAGTGTCTCCATATCCATCTGCATAAAAGAAGTGATATCGTTGCGCATCTTGGCAGTCTTAGGAGGTGGAAAGTACTTGACTAAGAATTTTTAGGCTAGGACATCCCAAGTTGTGATAGAACCTGCAGGAAGAGAATGAAGCCAACTTTTAGCTTTGTCCCGTAAAGAGAAAGGAAATAATCTTTATCTAATAGCATCATCTGACATGCCATTAATTTTAAAAGTATCATAAAGTTCAAGAAAGTTAGAAATATGGGCATTTGGATCATCATGCACGTGTCCACTGAATTGGACAGTTGATTGAATCATCTGAATCATCATCGATTTTATTTCGAAGTTCTTTGCTCGCACTGGTAGTCTTCTGATGCTCGAAGCTGCATCGACTATAGATGGTGTGATGTAATCATTTAATGGATGATGTACTGGTCGAATAGCTTCATGCTGTCCTTCGATCGCCATATCCAATCCTAGATTGATGTCGTTAGGATCTTCAGCTGTCATGTTTCTTTCTTGTTGTAGTCTTCTAATGGTCCTTTCAATTTCTGAATCTAAAGGTAGTAAGTTACTATGTCCAATACGTGTCATGCACTGAATAATTTTTTTAAAAAAAATAAAATAATAATAAAAATAAAATTTTAAAGTAAAGCTAGGATCAAAATTTTAATATTCCTTTAGACACAATCTCCAACAATGGTGCCAAAAACTTGATGCATGCTAATCTATAGCTATAGCAAGTGCACCAATCGATCAAGTAATAAAGTGATTGAGTAGAGTATCGTCCCTAGAGAATTGAAAAACAAGTATTGAAAAGCTCTTTCCTATGCTTTATTTAGAAAACTTATTTATGAGAATAACAAATTAAAGAACAAAATAAAGAAATAATTAAAAATTTTAAGAAAATAGAGAGAGTGTAATTATTAGGGTTTTAAACTTAAGAGCAATGTATTACTATGGTAATCAGTTCACCAACTCAGTCAATAAAATATTTAGGTTATTAGATTAATTTTATTTAATATGACGGTGGAGTTTCCTAGTTTATTCACTACCCTTTGGTCCAGGCATAGCAAAACTATCAATATTTATTAATTACCCTTTGGTCTAGGTGTAATTTAAATAAATATTAATGCATTAAGTTTTGTTAAACCCTCTAATTAAAATACATTGCATCCAAAGTGCACTAAAATTCCCGCATGCATATGAATTCTAATTTGATTCATAATACAAGGTATATAATCAAAAAGCAATAACATAGATGTACTTGGTCCGTAACATCTATGTTCATCAGATAAATTAGAAGATGACCAGTAATCTAAAAGCATTAAGATCAAATTTATATACTCCTCATGAATAAAATTTAAAATTAAAAATAAATCATACCGAATATTGAATCAAAAGAGTGGCTACACCTTAGCCTTAGTAAAAGAAAATTTAGTTCATGATAAAAAGTTCAAAAATAATAAATAAAATAAAAAGCATAAAGAAATTAGACTGTTTGATTGCTAAAATTGATTGTCCGTCGCTCTTGGTGTGGAGAACTTGGTGAAGAAGAAGAAGCTCCTTGATCACTATTCTGATTATCGGAAGAAAAAATTAAAAACTCTTTTCTTTATTTCAAAAATCTCTCTTCTCTTTCTACCTCTCTCCTCTCTTTCTCTTCTTTTTCTTTTTCTCTTTTTTTTATTTCTCTCTCTCCTTTTTTTTTCTTTTTTCTCCTCCTCTATGGTAATAGCAGGTCCTCTATTTTTATAGGCTAAGAGGAGGATTTTTCATCGAAATCTTTTGAAAATTAGGTTTAAAACTCTCAAAATAACTCAAATTAGGATCCTGGATGATTCTGACCATTGGATGTCGATCAAATGGTCCAAAAATTGCTTAAAAACCCTTTAAAATATTCCAAATCAAGTTGAAATTCATGCCAGCCATCGGATCAATCATTAGATTGAATTTAGGCTGTCAGATTGTGCACAAAGAATTCTTTTGATCTTTAGTTTAACGTCAAGATGAATCTCAGTCATTGGATCTCAACCGAGAGCTGTGGATGTCGTTCGTCAGCACATGAATTTTGGTCGTTCGATCAAATCTTAGTGAAAGGCACCCATCGGATTAAACAAAATTCCCAAATTGTCCTCTGTAGACCATGTGTGAGCTCGGTGTTGCATGGACCGTTGCATTCTTCAGCCAATCGGAGTGTGCTTCTTCATGTGAAATTCTCGAAATGTCCTCAAGTTGGTCCACCGTGCGCTACAAAAAATGTTGACATCAGCCTGCCAACAGCGTTGCATCAATAGGTCAATCTACTGGTGCGGTCGGATCGGGTGGTCTGTTGAACCATTTTTTCTAAACCTGTTTGAACCAGACCAATTTTTTCTTTTTTTTTTTTTTGAAATTCAATTTTGGGCTCGTTTGAAGTCCATTTTGCCTGAAATTTATTTCATCTGAATCAAAAAAATAAGATCTTCATATTGGTGGCCTTCTTTCCTATATAACATTAATAAAAATATCAATTTCTAAAAAAATAAATTAATTTATTTTATAATTTAATACTTTTATTTGTATATTTTTACCACTTATCAAATATCGAGCAAAATATGAATACGATGAAGCGATCTAGGGATAGTCCAAATGATAGGTATCTATGGCACCTAAGACTAGGTCATATATCAAAAGATAGGGTTAACAAATTGGAGAAAACTAGGCTATTAAGTCCATTGACTTCCGAGTCATATCCAATTTATGAATCTTGTCTTCATGGCAAAATGACTAAGCTCCCTTTTGTAGGACGTGGGGAAAGGGCCATGGATCTTCTTGCCTTAGTACATATTAATGTGTGTGGCCCATTTGATATGCCGGCTAGAGGCAACTTTTTCTACTTCATAACCTTTACCGATAATTTATCTAGGTATGGGTATGTGTATCTTATGAGACATAAGTCTGAAGCTTTTGAAAAGTTCAAAAAATTTAGACATGAAGAAGAAAAGTAAACTGAAAAACCCATCAAGATTCTTCGATCAGATCGAGAAGGTGAATATCTTAGTCAGGAATTCCTAGATTATCTCAAGAAAAATGGCATAGTCTCTCAATGGACTCAATCTGCAATACCTCAACTCTACGGAGTTTCAGAATGGAGGAACCAGACTCTATTAGATATGGTCTAATCTATAATGTACTTCACAGACCTTCCTAATTTTCTTTAGGGATACTGTTTGTTAACTACAATATACTTACTGAATAGGGTTCCTTCTAAAACCATTCCTACCACATTGTATGAGATATGGCATGGTAAGAAACCAAGTCTAAGTAATCTCAGAATTTGGGATTGTCCAGCTCATGCAAAAGACAACAAGCAGATAAGTTAGACTTTAAGTCCTTCAGAGCTCAATTTATAGGATATCCTAAAGAGTCATTAGGATATTATTTCTACATTCTAGAAGATCATAATATGATCGTGAGTTGACATGCCATCTTTCTTAAAAAATAATTTATTCAAGATAGCAGCATTGAAAAGCAGATCAAGCTCGAGGAGAAAGTCTCATAAGAGCAAAGAGCTAAGGACCAAATGGAACCAAATTAGATTAAGCCAATCCAATTACTACCTCCTCCACCTCGCAGATCGGAAAGAATTTCCCATCCTCCCAAGAGGTACTTAGCTACTATTTCAGAGGAAGTAGAGAAAATATTCCTTGTAGGTAATGGGGTTCATGGTGATGATCCCAAAATCTATAATAAGATGATATTGGATATCGACTCCGAGAAATGGTTAGAGGCAATGAAGTCAGAAATTGACTCGATGCACTCAAACCAAGTTTGGACCTTGGTAGATCTACTAGAAGGTATAGTACCTATTGGATGTAAATGGATCTATAAGAGAAAAATTAGTGCAGATGGTAATGTGGAGACATTCAAAGCTAGATTAGTGGCAAAAGATTATAGTCAACACGAAGGCATTGACTATCAGGATACCTTTTCGTCAATAACTATGCTAAAATTTATTCGCACATTGCTTGCTATTGCAGTCTATTTTGATTATAAAATATGGCAAATGGATGCAAAAATGGCATTCTTAAATGGATATCTTGAGGAAGATATCTATATAGAACAGCCGCTAGGTTTCACATCCAGTGATACTGATCACAAGGTATGCAAGCTGCAAAGGTCCATATATGGACCTAAGCAAGCATCTTGGAGCTGGAATACTCATTTTAATGATGTAA